>CAKAOJ020000235.1:487500-680000 GCA_916701645.2 Sebastolobus alascanus
ACACACATATACACACTTCTCGCTTTCTCTTTACATCCTCACAGCCCCCCCCCCCCACCCGCGTGCATTATTCATGGATGTTCCTGTCTATAAATATCCAACATGCCAGGAGGAGCCTTACAGTGTATTCTGTGTGTGCATGGGTTTGTGACCCAAAAATCTCAATTCATATAACATACAGCACTGATTCAATCAGCCCTAAATTAATATGAATGGATTCAAGCTGTTGTGTGTCAGAGACGTCTTAAATCCACCTTAGTGAGTAATTTAGACATTATGATGATCCGGACCTTTACTTGAGGAAATTTTCTCTAACTGGACGATTCTGAATTTAAATTGAAAGGCATTTCCTGCGAGGTTGCAACTGCGAGAATCTTCCTCGGGGTAGTTTTCCCAGTTTCCATTGTTGGATTCATCTATTTTCCTCCGCTATCCAGGTCAGATTGCAGTGGAAGCAGGCCGGGTAAAGTCGTCCAGATGCTCTCTTGATCCCAAGTCATTCCCGGGCCAGATTGGATATGCTGCCATTCCAGTAAGTTCTGGCCGTGCACTGAGGAGTGGACGTGTTCTGTATTTCTCCCAAATGACTTAAGTGGTACCTTGAAGGAACAGTGTGTAACATATCGGGGGATTTATTAGCAGAAATGGAATATAATATTCATAACTATGTTTTCATTAGTGTATAATCACCTGAAACTAAGAATTGTTGTGTTTTTGTTTTAGCTTAGAATGAACCGTTCATGTCTACATTGGGAGTGGGTCCTCTTCACGGAGTCCTCCATGTTGCTCCACCATGTTTCTACAGGAACCCAGAACGGACAAACCAAACACTGGGGCTGAGATTGAAAAGTCTTTTTGCTTAGGAAGGTTCCTAACTGAGTGAAATGACCCGGAAGTATCTCAGTAGCAGCCATGATAAGAGCTGTTTGAATTCTCTAAATGCTGAGGAAAGGTGCTTCGATGCTGCTCCGAACTCCTCCCACACCCGCTGCTTTGCCTCCTTCACGGCAGTGGCTGCTGCCCGTCGGGCCTGTCGGTACCTTGCAACCGCCTCCGGAGTCCTCCGAGATAACATATCCTGGAAGGCCTCCTTCTTCAGTCGGACGGCTTCCCTGACCACCGGTGCCCACCACGGTGTTCGAGGGTTGCCGCCCCTTGAGGCACCCAAACCCTTTAGACCACAGCTCACCGCCGCAGCTTCAGCAATGGAAGCTTTGAACATCGTCCACTCGGGTTCAATGACCCCAACCTCCACAGGGATGCCAGAAAAGCTCCGCCGGAGGTTTGAGTTGAAGGTCTCTCGGACAGGGGCCTCCTCCAGACGTTCCCAGTTCACCCGCACTACCCGTTTGGGTTTACCAGGTCTGTCCAGAGTCTTCCCCCACCCTCTGACCCAACTCACCACCAGATGGTGATCAGTTGACAGCTCCGCCCCTCTCTTCACCCGAGTGTCTAAGACATGCGGCCTCAGATCAGAAGATACGATAACAAAATCGATCATCGACCTTCGGCCTAGGGTGCTCTGGTACCACGTACACTTATGAGCATCCTAATGTTCGAACATGGTGTTTGTTATGGATAGTCCATGACTAGCACAGAAGTCCAGTAACAACCGACCACTCGGGTTTAGATCAGGGCGGCCATTCCTCCCAATCACGCCTCTCCAGGTGTCTCCATCGTTGCCCACGTGCGCGTTGAAGTCTCCCAGGAGAACTATGGAGTCCCCTACTGGAGCCCCATGCAGGACTCCATTCAGGGTCTCCAAGAAGGCCGAATACTCTGAACTGCTGTTCGGCGCATACGCACAGACAACAGTCAGAGTTTTTTCCCCCCCATAACCCGAAGGCGTAGGGAGGCGACCCTCTCGTCCACCGGGGTAAATTCCAACGTAGCGGCACTCAGCCGGGGATTTGTGAGTATCCCCACACCCGCCCGGCGCCTCGCACCTTGGGCAACTCCAGAGAAGAATAAAGTCCAACCCCTATCCAGGAGTACGGTTCCAGAACCGAGGCTGTGCGTAGAGGTAAGCCCCACCAGATCTGACTGGTAGCGCTCCACCTCCCGCACAAGCTCCGGCTCCTTCCCCCACAGAGAGGCGACGTTCCACGTTCCCCGTCCCCAGAGCCAGCCTCTGCCGCCCGGGTCTGGTCCAATCGAGGTCTCTGGCCTTCGCTGCCACCCGTGTGGTGAATTTGGGATTATATTTCCAAATCCAGGTTGCTGGAAATTACTTATGTCTTTTCTCTTTTGTAAAAATAAAAAAGCTGAATATTCACACATTATTCTTTATGAAAACATGAAATAGTGGAAGAAACATACAAATATAACAAATAAGATAATAATATAATCAATTTTTTTCACATCAGTTACAGTTCAACCCAAACCTCATTCACTGGTACAACTCATTTCTTACTAACAGAATACAGCGAGTAAAAGTCCTCCATCAGGACTGATGTTGGAGCACCTCAAGGCTGCTTTAGTTCACCTGTGTTATTTACTTTGTACACCGCTGATTGCACCACCAGTGTGCCCAACAGATTTCTTTTCTTCAAAAGTACTCCGATGATTCCACCCTAATTTCTCTGCTGACTGACAGCGATGACCTCAGTTTGCACCAGTGTAATGTTGACTGGCTAATTGAATGGTGTGACAAAAATGCTCTCATCATTAACACTAGAAAGACAGAAAAAAATATTTTTGGCCTTCCTCCTGACTGTCAGCTGCCTCCAATTACAATTCACAATGTAAAAATTAAACAGGTCTCTTCTTACAAATACCTGGGAGTTATAATAGACTCCACCCTATCATGGACCCCTCACATTGAATTTACTTGTAAGAAGATACAGCAGCACATTTACTTTCTTCACAGACTCAGATCTTTTGGAGCAAGTAGCCAGATTATTTTTCTATTTTTCAGTTCAGTGATTCAGAGTGTCCTGTTGTATTGCAGTACAGCCTGGCTCAGTAGTCTCTCTGTAAAACTTAAAACTAAACTTTATAGCCAAATCAAACTTTGTGGGAAGATCATTGGCCGACCTGTGACACCCTCCTTTCGTGCAGTTCACAACAAGATCATGCTCATACCTGCCAACAGCATCTCTTCTGATCCCTTACATGTTTTAAATGGGGAATATCAACTTCTGCCTTCCAAGAGGCGATTTACAGTCCCCACATTTAATCGCATCAGGCTGAAGAACGCTTTTGTTCATCAGTCCATCTTGTTGCTGAATAATAATTAATGTGCTGCTAAGGAGATGTAATTCCAGAGGACAGATGGTACTTTTTTAATGTGTTATGTTTGGTTAGTTGTGATGTGTTTTGGTTTTTGTCTGATGTGTCTTACTTGTCTGTTTGTTTATGGTAACAGTTTGTCTATTGTATGTGTACGTTTTCTCAAATTGAGCTGCCTATGGATGCAAAATGAATTTCAGTGCAAACTGTGTAATGATAAAAAATGTTTTAACCATGTATACCACACGAACATACTTCAAGGTGCATGATACAGACAGACTGTCTTTGCTGTTCAGGGCTGTTCTTATCTGACAGATAAGATTCCTCTGTCTCTGTCAGTGTCTGACACATGATGTCATAGGTATGTGAGGAATCAGGTTGTGTCATACTTTGTACAGCTTAAAAAACCTACTGTAAGCCTAGAAACGGGGCACAAACCTGCACACCTGCACTTTGACTGTGTACTCTGTACTTTGTGTCTTCTTGCAAGAATCCTGACTGCTAATAAATAAGACAAAGACGACTCTGGGTATACTTCAATTCATCATTTCTCTTTCTCACCGGTAAATACAGATCTTTGTAGCAGAATTTCCACAACAACTGACAATAAAGTTGTATCGTATCGTATTGTATCGTAAAATGTAGGTTCATGTTAATTGAGCAAGGAAGATGTGTCATTTCTGGCTACTGTGTTTAGATTATGAAAAAGACTTGCTCAATTCAACTCAATTTTTTTTTATTGTGCAACAAAAAAGAATATTTTTTCTTCCAGATGTTCCAAATGTCATATAATTCTGAAAATAAACTATAAAAGCACATTATTATTTAACTAAACTGATTTATTGACTTATTTAATCATACAAATGAGATAACATTGGACCAAAACTCATTTTAATTCAACCTGTTCAAGACAAAAGAGATTCTCATAAACACACCATGTTAAAAAGCTGATTTGTGTGAGTAACACACACAAACACTCAAAGATAAACTCTGAGGTCAAAGATTTCCTGTAAATGGAGAGGGGAGGAGCCACACTGATCATGTGATCCAGGTACATGAGAACAGGGAGTAAACCCTGTATGTGAAAGTGTTCATTCAGCTCAGACTCCATTTAGAGTCAACGGAGCAGGAGGAAAACTGAAGAGTGAAGCAGGGTGAGTGTTAATTCAACATTTTATTACTTTACTGTTAAACTCTCTGAGTCAATTTTGTCCCTGTGGACTGTAGAGGAGAGAAATGTTAGAATGAACTCAACACTTTGATTCATCTGTGAACACAAAGTCGTGACTGGCTGAATAATACTCATTAAACCTGCTGTAACCCAGGAAAACAAGCAGAGATTTAAAGAGATGGATGCTTCTATTATACTGTATACTGTATGTGTGTGTGTGTGTGTGTGTGTGTGTGTGTGTGTGTGTGTGTGTGTGTGTGTGAGTTCGTGCGTGCGTGCGTGTGTGTGTGTGTGTGTGTGTGTGTGTGTGTGTGTGTGTGTGTGTGTGATAGAGAGGGAGGTTGTGTGTTACTTCCTGTTCTCTCAGTCTTGCCTGTGACTCTTGTACAAACTTGTTTGTCTTGATTCTTGTGTTCTGAGCTCACCGTCAGTGTTCCTGTTTTACCTCTCAGACTGACTTCAGATCAGAAGATGAGTGATCGTGTGGAGGAAGAGGAGGACAGAGCAGAGTCTCTAGTATCTGGCTGTCTGTTTATGAAGAGTGACCAGTCTAAAGATGATCCTGCATTATTCAGTAATGAACCTGAACTTTCAGACACAAAGTAAGAAAGCTGCTATATTAAACCTGTATATATACCTGTATTTTGTGTATGTGATGTAATGTGCTCTGTGCTGGATCCTTTTGTTCTCTCTCTCTCTCTCTCTCTCTCTCTCTCTCTCTCTCTCTCTCTCTCTCTGTGTGTGTGATGAGCTGCAGGTAATCTTGGCTGGGTGGCTGATTGGGTGTAGGTGTGCAAGTTGATCCAGGGAGCTGATTGGTTCCAGCCTCAAGATACCACTTCAAAAGGCCGGGTTTCCCCAGACCCAGCGGGCTCTCTTTTCTCCACTCTCCACAGAGATGGCCAGCAAGCAAAACCTACGAAATGTGTCAAATCTGTAAATAGATACAGCCCAGGTTCGGTAGGGGTAGGCAGCCTTTTGTTTAACCCTTTTTTCTCCTGTTTTTCTGTAGGAGTTAGGTTAGTATTTGTCTTTTGTTTCCTTTATTTTAAGTAGGTAAGTTTAGGTTGTTGAGTTGTGTTTTGTTTATTATTTTGCTATTGCCTACCCTGAAGATGAGTAAATAAACTTTTAAAGGGCTGCAAATTCCTCGCTGCTGGTTGTCTTTGGGAGCTGGGGAGAGGGGAGCCTCATTATTCATGTTGCGCCAGGGTTTCCCCTAGGCCGGATATGAATAAAATCATCTTGGTGTTTGCAGAGTTCAGTACAGATCGAGAGCAGAGTCTCCAGTAACCAGCTGTCTGTCTATGAAGAGTGACCAGTCCAAACGTTCTCCTCTACACTTCAGTAATGAACCTGAACTTTCAGACACAAAGTAAGAGAGCTGCTTTATTCAAATTTCTGCACAAATGTATTTTACAACTAAATTTTAACAGACTTCGTCAAATAAACTCTTCCTCTTAGTATCTGTGACAGCTGTCAGTCACCTAGAAAAGATGTAATCTAATCTAAGAAAACGGCTACAAACTTTTAAGTAAGGGATAATGTACAGCTAGCGTGTCATTGTTGTGAAAGAATCCCCTTCAGGGTGATGAGAGACCCCTCCCAGCATCGCCCTGTCGGGGATTCTTTCACAACAATGACCGGCTCGCTGTACATTATCCCTTACTTATTGTTGACAGTAGCAGTAGTTTGTGTGTTTAGAGCTGCCTTAATGACCTAAAAAAGAGAATTTATCAAGGATTCGTGTGATATGAATAAAATCATCTTGGTGTTTGCAGAGTTCAGTACAGACAGAGAGCAGAATCTCCAGTACCCAGCTGTCTGTCTATGAAGAGTGACCAGTCCATAGGTATTCCTCTACACTTCAGTAATGAACCTGGACCCTCAGACACAAAGTAAGAGACTGTTTTTATTGTAAGCTGACCTGATGGACGATGATGATGATGCATTGAGGATGAAGACTAAATGTTCTGCTAAAAGATTTATATTCCTGATGCAGAACTATTAGTGCAGATACTGTTTCAAACTAAGATGGATCTTAGTCTGGGTTTTATAGCCACAAACTACTGATTGTAATCCTGTAACAAATCACCTGAGAACCTCCATTTCACAATTTACACTTCAAGAAAAATATAAATATTTTTGCCCGAACGTTGAAGTCGCTGTAAAGATTTACAACTATTCAAAATCTGAAAGAATGTGCTTCAAATGTGTAATTCATTTTCTAACATTTGTCTTCAAAATACTGTGTTGGTTTGACTTCTCCTAAAATCAGCTGTTATGACAGCTTTTTTTGAAGTGGGGTTGTATGTATACTCCCGTGTTCTGGGAAGTAAAATCACTGCTTTTGTGAATGGAGTTGGGTGGCTTTGAAGAGAGCGATATAACGGCTTCAGTTCCCCATCAGAAAGGGCTGCCTGATGGTGAGGTAAAACAGCTGTGGACGGGAGCAGCTGAAAAATGTATTTTAGCCACCTAAAAAAAATAAATCAATATCTGTTCAAGTGTTCGCTATATTTAGAATAATTTCTCCACTTTACCTCGACATTAGACAGCCCTTTCTGATGGAGAACTGAAGCCTTTATGTCACTGTCTTCAAAGCCACCAGACTCCATTCACAAAAACAGTAATTTTACCTCTCAGAACACAGGAGTTGCTGGTCTACCGCTGCATCCATCGGTTAGTTAGTTTGTGTTTTTGTGTGACTTTCTGATCTGAACTAACCTTGCGTCCATAGCAGTACATCGCTTAGCTTCCTGCCGTTACTCCTGTCTGCTTCTCCTGACTGGGAGCACGCCGACCGCAATCTAAGTTACTGTATGTAACATTAATACACTGACCATAAGGATGTAAAGATACTGTACATGTAGCAGCGTCATCATCTAAGTTACTGTATTAATACACTGACTATAAGGATGTATATATACTGTACATGTAGCAGCATCATCATCTAAGTTACTGTATTAATACACTAACTATAAGGATGTATATATACTCTACATGTAGCAGCGTCATCATCTAAGTTACTGTATTAATACACTGACTATAAGGATGTATATATACTGTACATGTAGCAGTGTCATCATCTAAGTTACTGTATTAATACACTGACTATGTGGATGTATATACTGTACATGTAGCAGCGTTATCATGCAGAAACCTACGTCAGGTCACGTGGGAGAAAGTTTTTAGAAGGTCTTGAAGGGAAAACAACATTTTGACACTAAAACATTCGTACGTAGAGATTTGAATACATAAGGTACACCACTGGGAAGATACAGAATGTTATAAAAACAAAGTTATGCCATGCCAATGTCATAATTTTGTTGATTGTTTGTTTGTATATTAAATTTCTACTAAAATGTATTTACTAACTGAAGTTTAACAAACTTTTCATGACAGAAAGAATTAATTTGTGTATTCTTCTTCGTATCTGTGACAGCTGTCAGTCACCCAGAAAAGCTGTAATCTAAGAGGACTAATACAAACTTTTAAACCAAATTATTGAGAGTAGCAGTAGTTTGTGTGTTTAGAGCTACTGAAATGGCTTTGTCATCAGAGAATTTATCAAGGACGCATGTGATATGAATAAAATCCTCTTGGTGTTTGCAGAGTTCAGTACAGACAGAGAGCAGAGTCTACAGTACCCAGCTGTCTGTCTATGAAGAGTGACCAGTCCATAGGCATTCCTCTACACTTCAGTAATGAACCTGGACCCTCAGACACAAAGTAAGAGACTGTTTTTTACTGTAAGCTGACCTGATGGATGATGATGCATTGAGGATGAAGACTAAATGGTCTGCTAAACGATTTATATTCCTGATGCAGAACTATTAGTGCAGATACTGTTTCAAACTAAGACGGATCTTAGTCTGTGTTTTATAGTCACAAATTACTGATTTTATTTCTGTAACAGAACACCTGAGAACCTCCATTTCACAATTTACACGTCAAGAAAAATATAAATATTTCTGCCCGAACGTTGAAGTTGCTGTAAAGATTTACAACTATTCAAAATCTGAAAGAATGTGCTTCAAATGTGTTATTCATTTTCTCATTTTTTTTTAACATAATGTGTTGGTTTGACATCTCCTAAAATCAGCTGTTATGACAGTTTTTTTTTAATTGGGCGACTTCAGCCTTCGGGCAGAAATATTTATATTTTTTTTTGACGTGTAATTAGGGTTATATGTATACTCCTGTGTTCTTGGAAGTAAAATTACTGCTTTTGTGAATGGAGTCTGGTGGCTTTGAAGAGAGCGATATAACAGCTTCAGTTCCCCGTCAGAAAGGGCTGTCTGACGCTGAGGGTAAAACAGCTGTGGACGGGAGCAGCAGAAAAAACGTATTTTAGCCACCTAAAAAAAATAAATCAATATCTGTTTAAGTGTTCGCTATATTTAGAATAATTTCTCCACTTTACCTCGACATCAGACAGCCCTTTCAGACGGAGAACTGATGCCGTTATATCACTGTCTTCAAAGCCAACAGACTCCATTCACAAAAACAGTCATTTTACCTTTCAGAACACAGGAGTTGCTGGTCTACCGCTGCATCCATCGGTTAGTTAGTTTGTGTTGTTGTGTGACTTTCTGATCTGAACTAAAGTGGCGTCCACAGCAGTACATCGCTTTAAGTTACTGTATGTAACGTTAATACACTGACTATAAGGATGTATATATTTCAACCAGGAGAGACTCCATATCAAATGAACAATAATTTATCATGGTGCATGATATGAAGAATAGGGCAAAGTCTTTGGTGATTAGATGCCCTCGTGATGTAGTATATCAAAGGGGGTAGTGATGCCGTGGTGAGATTTGGTATATTCACCATAGAGTCTTCACAATGGTGGTGTTGGTGAAGGGAGTTACTGAATATCCGATGAAGGGATGTGGAGCAGGACTATGCGATGACTGGGGTCACGATGGACCAGTGCGATGACTGGGGTCAAGATGGACCAGAAACAATAGAGAGGTCACGATAGACCAAAACAATAGAGAGGTCATGATAGACCACAGACCAGAGCAATAAGGAGGACAAGATGGACCAGAGCAATAGAGAAGTCACGATGGACCAGAGCAATAGAGAGGTCACGATAGACCAGAGCAATAGAGAGGTCACGATAGACCAGAGCAATAGAGAGGTCACCATGGACCAGAGCAATAGAGAGGTCACGATGGACCACAGCAATAGAGAGGTCAAGATAGACCAGAGCAATAGAGAGGTCACAATAGACCAGAGCAATAGAGAGGTCACGATAGACCAGAGCAATAGAGAAGTCACGATAGACCAGAGAAATAGAGAGGTCACGATAGACCAGAGCAATAGAGGGGTCAAAATGGACCATGGGGTCACGATGGACCACTGCGATGAGTGTGGTGACGATGGATCAGTGCATTGAGTGAGGTTACGATGGATCAGTGCAATGAGTGGGGTCACAATGAACCATTGTATTGAGTGGGGGGGTCACGATGGACCAGTGTGACAAGTGGGGTCACGATAGACCAGAGCAATAGAGAACTTATGATGGACCAGAGCAATAGAGAGGTCACGATGGACCAGAGCAATAAAGAGTTCATGATGGACAAGTGCGATGAGTGGGGTCACAATAGACCAAAGCAATAGGGAGGTTACGATGGACCAGAGCAATAGAGAGATCACGATGGACCAGAGCAATATAGAGGTCATGATTGACCAAGGCGACGAGTGGAGTCATGATGGATGAGTATTGAGTTGGGTTACGATTGACCAGTGCGACAAGTGCGGTCACAATGGACCATGGGGTCACGATGGACCAGTGCAATGGGTGGGGTCAAGATAGACCACAAACATAGCGAGGTGACGATAGACCACAGACCAGAGCAATAGAAGGGTCACGATTGTTGGGGAACGCAGGTAGGAGCTGGTCTAGTTATTAGACAATATTAAAGAAAATTATCAATATTAATAAAATTAATATTACTTAATTATCAATATATATTAATAATAACAGGGCACCAAATTACATTGGTACATAAGCTCAAAAGACATTAAAATGGCTATCAAAAGTAAATAATAATTATCAAAATAATTATTAATTATAATGAATAATATGATTTAATGTGTATTAAATCATCCTCGGGGCACCACTCTTTGAAACAAAGAGAAAACGATAGCAAATTAATGTAGTCTCATAGCTAAGTCTCATTAAATATACTAAACTATCAATTTAGAACTCTGATTAATAATTAAATTAATAACTATAACCAAAAATCACTATATCAATAGATAGTAAAGGTTGAAGGATTTTGAAGTTCTTGACACAGCAGCGGTTGGCATTATTCACTCTTGTACAACATTAAACAGACCAGCATGTATGATCCACAAATATTTATTTATAAGATAATAAAGGTTAAAACACAATATTAATCTAACTAAATAACTTAACTAACAAACCAATCACAGTGTGTGTGTGTGTGTGTGTGTGTGTGTGTGTGTGTGTGTGAGAGAGAGAGAGAGAGAGGGAGAGAGAGAGAGAGAGAGAGAGGGAGACAAAGACAAGATGGCTACTTGTCTTTGATGTCTGCATGGCCTACAAAACAAAATGGCGAGCACTGTAAAACTACAAAGATGGCCGGATCAAAGATGGCCGCCAGGGTGTCACCACATGACCTCTTTGTCCTTTGGAGCACATGGGCTCAGGGAGAACAAAGAGGTGTGATGTGGGGGTTGGGGTTATCTGAATGTGTATGTTTGTGTTTAAAACCAATTCACAGTTTATGTAAGTGATCTTAATGTGTGTCAGATGATACAGATGGTTAGAAAAGATGGTTAGTTTGCATGCAAGACCCTATATCTGTGTGGAGCATAAACTAAACACATCAGATGTGGCGAAGCCAGCTAACCAAATATCCTGACTACAACACTATCACAACAATAAAACTTAATGAATTACATCAAACCAAATCAATACATTTACATTCACCGAAGTTAAAGTTGAACAGTCTTGCTCAGCCGTGTGAAATTACTAATGCTAAGGTAAAGCCCAGTACGTTACCACTACATGGAAGAAAGGGGTTGTAATTCCAAGGAGGGATTGGAGAAAGCCGACTGGAGAAGGTTCCATGGTCGAAGTTGTTGTCCTTGCTGTGTGAGATCCAGTTGTGCAGCTGGAAGGAAACTGGTCCAGTCCTGTTTCTGCAGCTTGGTGGCTTGGTGCTAACTTCGATGGTTGAAGTTAGTTGATCAAAAGGCAGGCACTCGCGTCTTCTGCCTTTAGAAGTTCCTTGTGTTTCTATATCTGTTGGCTAACAAGACATAGATCAGAGCAGAGCTGCTTCTTCATGCAGTCTCTGGCTGGAGAGCTTAGGTGAGAAGAGCCGCAGCTGACCTCCTGCGGGGCAGGGGTGTTGAAAGGCCAGGAACCAAAGAACAAAGAGACTGACCTTCCTCCAGGTCAGCAGCCAAATTTACAAGTACTTGTGAATGAGTCATCAGGTTACAGTAGCCAATGGAAATGGTTACTGAGTCCATGGGTGGAGCTACTCAATGAGTGACCCAAAGGAATCCTGGGAAGTGCAATTCATGTCTTTGCCACCATCTTGGATGGTCAGGTCCCAACACGATAGACCAGAGCAATAGAGAGGTCACGATGGACGACTGCCATGGGGACACCCTGTGAAACAGTGGAACACCTTAATAAGACAGCCAGATCGTAAATTCATTTCATTAGTGTTTACGAAAGCAGGAGACTTAAAATAAAGGAACACTGTCATCACAGACTGAATGCTGAATCCAAACAGAAAAGTACCAACACTTTAACTGTTCCCTGTGACCATCTGAGCTTTGAGACAGTGTTGGCCAATCAACAAATCATTTTAGTTATAAAGACATGTCTTCACAGGAAGAGGAAGAGGAGTGATGTTTCTGTGGAGGAGCAGCTGTCCTGCTGTGCTTTGTGTCAGGACGTCCTGAAGGATCCAGTCTCTACCAGCTGTGGACACTGGTTCTGCAGACAGTGCATCACCACATACTGGGACCAGTCTGCTTCATCAGGAGACTCCTCCTGTCCCCAGTGTGGAGAAAGATCCAGAACAAGAGCTGGACTGCAGACAGCCAGTCAGACCAGCACTGTACAAAGTAAGACTATCTGTCTGATGACGTCTCCGTGTCTGAAAACACTACTTGTTGTTTTAATACAGTGACATGTGTTGTGTCATACAGCACGACCATTTAAGATCATTATAAATATCATTACATTTTAAGTCCACCTGGAATTTAACTGCATGTTTTTTCTGCTCCAGCATTCATATGTGCTCTGTATCACCTGTCCTGTGTTCTCCTTTGAGAGGAAATCTGAACCCTTTGGTTTTATGATAGCACCCCTTGTCTTGGCATTGACCCAGGGGTCAGCAACCTTTTCGCAAAAAAAAAAAACTGTTCATTGAAAGACCACAGGGACAGTCACATGACCACAGGGACAGTCACATGACCACAGTGACAGTCACATGACCACAGTGACAGTCACATGACCACAGAGAAGGTCACATGACCACAGAGACAGTCACATGACCACAGGGACAGTCAAATGGACAATATTTGGAAAGAAAAAGGCAACACACTAGGTAAAGGCATCTTTTTGCTGCAGGCTTTGAAAGAATCTGAGAGATCATTTTGTTAAAGCTAAAAAAAGGTCTGATATAAAGAGTGGTGACCCGAGGGGAAGCACCGAGAGACAGAAAGTAATTTAGACTTGGAAGTAAGCGACAGTAATAATTACAGTCCACAAATGCAATATTTGGCGGACGTCGGTGTTTACTGTTTACTACTGTTGCCAGGCAACTCATTGACTTGGCGTTTCGGAGCATACTGCAACGAACAACACGCTGAGCATAAACGTCTCTGTGCATGCTTGTAGTGTGAGCACCATCTACAGAGGCCACGGTGTCTCGCGCGAGTATAAACAAAGCTTAATGCAGTGAGCAACCAAGTGCAAATGAGACGCAGGACACTGAAGAAATGTCTCAGGAGATTTAGCTGGAAGCTCCTGCTGGCTTTTCAGCAAATGCAATGTGCTTGTTCTTGAAATGTCTTTCAGTTACTTTTTTTGTTGTTTGCTAATTTCTCGCCGCGGATCAAGCAAACCGGTAAGCCAGCAGCGTTGAAAGCAAACAAATCTGTCTACGCACTGTTAAAGGGGACCTATTATACTTTTGTTCTTTTTCCCTTTCCTCCAGTGTGTTATATAGTTTTTGTGCATGTAAAAGGCAAAGTTATACAACCCAAAGTCCAGGCCAAAGGGAGTTACTCTCCCCCACAGAAACACTGCTCCTGAAACACCTCACTTGAAGTCCTTGAAGCCTTTTCTTCCGTAATGTGGTGATGTCACCAAGTAACACATTTGCATAACGGCTAGTTTGGCACGCCCTCAAACTAAGCAAACTAGTTAGAGTGGAGCTGGAGCGAAAATTAAAATGTTAAAAAATAACTGTTATTCATTTCCATATAATGTTTTGTCAAAGCCACAGGGAGCCAGTGGAGAAGGGCTAAAGAGCCGCAGGTTGCTGACCCCTTCATTAACCAATCAGCATGCTGTTTGCTCTAAATCTGCATAGAGAATATTAATTGATATTTGATCAGCGCTGCCTCGTTTGATTTCCCGAGTGATTGATAGTTGCCACCGTTGAATGAACAGCCAATAGGAACGCTCTCTCTCTGAAATGACCCGTGATTGGTAAAAGTCTCCCGTCACATTCTCTAAAGCCTGAAAACAGAGCCATGAGGAGGTGCAGAAGTCTATTTTTTTCTCAAAACACTTGAATTGCAATATGCTGAAAGGTTATTATGGAATTTTTGCCCACTGATGCCAAAACGTTCTGCCTACTGCATGTTTAAAGGTCCAGTGTGTAGGATCTGGTGGTATCTAGCGTTGAGGTGAGGAGATTGCAACCAACTGAAGCCTCTCCCGTGTTAGGGTTGGGGTACTTTACTTTCCCTCCTGTGCTCCTTTTTGTATTTTGAGATATCCGTTTTATTTTTTACTGTTTACTGATTGCTTTATTCATATCAGCGGTAAGTTAACACAGCTCTGATACACATAATAGTTTTTCACCAACAACCCAGTGGGATGCTTTTATTGTGAAGCAGCTTTAGGAAATGCAGTGTATTTGTAAGCGAGATTTGTAGTTCTTTAGCCACGTTTTGACCGTAGGAACTTTCCCCCATAACTAAGAACCTTTTTAGAAACTCATTGTGTTTCGTTTAGATGAAGAACTGCAGACGGACAGTTTAGGCTCCGCGTCCTCTGCTTTCAATCAAACATGTACACCGACTGAGAGAAAAAGGAGCATTTCTGATGCTTATACAAAAACTGGACTGTATAACCTTTACTTCTTTTTTTATTTACTTTATATTGAGCACTTTCATATTGGCAAAGAAAATAACAAGCAGATTGTCAAATTTTCTTTGTTTTGTCTCAAACTGTTTTCTCTCTTTCAGCAGATAGTGGTCTGCAGGAGGTTGTAGATGAACATAAGATCAGTCTGAGGAAGAGATGTGAATGTGTGACTGAAGGAAGTGATGAAACAGGAAGTGGAACCCTCCTCAACAGGATCTACACTGAGCTCTACATCACAGAGGGACAGAGTGAAGAGGTTAATACCCAACATGAGGTGAGGCAGCTTGAGACAGCTTCCAAGAAGAAGACCCTCCATGACGCTCCAATCAAGTGCCAGGACATCTTTAAAGCCTTACCTGACCAACAGGGACACATCAGAGTCGTTCTGACGAACGGCGTCGCTGGCGTTGGAAAAACCTTCTCAGTGCAGAAGTTCACTCTGGAGTGGGCAGAGGGCTTGGAAAACCAAGATGTCAGTCTGGTGGTTCTGCTTTCGTTCAGGGAGCTGAACTTGATCAGAGATGAGCAGTACAGTCTTCTCATGCTGCTCCATGTTTTCCATCCAACATTACAGAAGCTCACAGCAGAGAAGCTCGCTGTCTGTAAAGTTCTGTTCATCTTTGACGGCCTGGATGAAAGCAGACTTTCACTGGATTTCAAGAAGAAGAAGGTTGTGTCTGATGTCACCCAGAAGTCATCAGTCAACGTGCTGTTAACAAACCTCATCGAGGGGAATCTGCTTCCCTCAGCTCTCGTCTGGATAACTTCCCGACCTGCAGCAGCCAATCACATCCCTCCTGCATGTGTTGACAGGGTAACAGAAGTACGAGGCTTCACTGACGCCCAGAAGGAGGAGTACTTCAGGAGGAGAGTCAGTGATGAAGAGCTGTCCAGCAGAATCATCTCACACATCAATACATCCAGGAGCCTCCACATCATGTGTCTAATCCCAGTCTTCTGCTGGATCACTGCTACAGTTCTGGACCACATGTTGACTACTGACCAGAGAGGAGAGCTGCCCAAGACCCTGACTGACATGTACTCACACTTCCTGTTGGTTCAGACAAAGAGGAAGAAGCAGAAGTATGGTAAGGGACATAAGACGAGTCCACAGGAGCTGATGGAGGCTGACACAGAAGTTCTTCTGAAGCTGGGGAGGCTGGCGTTTGAACAGCTGGAGAAAGGAAACATCATGTTCTACCAAGAAGACCTGGAGCGGTGTGGTCTTGATGTCACAGAGGCCTCGGTGTACTCAGGAGTTTGTACAGAGATCTTCAAAAGAGAGTGTGTGATCTTCCAGAAAACAGTCTACAGCTTTGTTCACCTGAGCATTCAGGAGTTTCTGGCTGCAGTCTACATGTTCCACTGTTACACAAACAGGAACACAGAGGTACTGAAGGCCTTCCTGGGAAAAAAATATGTTCATTCAACCCTGGATGACTTCCTGAAGAGAGCCATGGAGAAATCCCTGAGGAGTAAAAGTGGCCACCTGGACCTGTTTGTTCGCTTCCTTCATGGCCTCTCTCTGAAGTCCAACCAGAGGCTCTTAGGAGGTCTGCTGGGTCAGACAGACAACAGTCCAGAAATCATCCAGAGGGCCATCAAAAACCTGAATGAGAAGAAGACCAAAATCTCTCCTGACGGAAGCATCAACATCTTCCACTGTCTGACGGAGATGAACGACCACTCGGTACATCAGGAGATCCAAGAGTTCCTGAAGTCAGAGAACAGATCAAAGAAGAAACTCTCTGAGATCCACTGCTCAGCTCTGGCCTACATGCTGCAGATGTCAGAGGAGGTTCTGGATGAGTTGGACCTGAAGAAGTACAAGACAACACAGGAGGGACGACTGAGACTGATTCCAGCTGTGAGGAACTGCAGAAAAGCTCTGTAAGTCCAGTGCTAATTTTGAAATTATTTTGTAAAGCGATAACTGACCCTCGTTAACCGATTATTAACCGTCAACCGATGAGATTAGTCCCTCGCATGCAGCGGTGCGCCAGCTGCAGTGTATGAGCACAACAGACAACTGAGTCTCCAGTTCACCGTCAGGAGAGTTACTGTAGCAGCCACGGTGCTGCGTTCACTGTCTCCAGTTCACCGTCAGGAGAGTTACTGTAGCAGCCACTGTGCTGCGTTCACTGTCTCCAGTTCACCGTCCAGGAGAGTTACTGTAGCAGCCACGGTGCTGCGTTCACTGTCTCCAGTTCACCGTCAGGAGAGTTACTGTAGCTGCCACGGTGTTGCATTCACTGTCTCCAGTTCACCGTCAGGAGAGTTACTGTAGCAGCCACGGTGCTGCGTTCACTGTCTCCAGTTCACCGTCAGGAGAGTTACTGTAGCAGCCACGGTGCTGCGTTCACTGTCTCCAGTTCACCGTCAGGAGAGTTACTGTAGCAGCCACGGTGCTGCGTTCACTGTCTCCAGTTCACCATCAGGAGAGTTACTGTAGCAGCCACGGTGCTGCGTTCACTGTCTCCAGTTCACCGTCAGGAGAGTTACTGTAGCAGCCACGGTGCTGCGTTCACTGTCTCCAGTTCACCGTCAGGAGAGTTACTGTAGCAGCCACGGTGCTGCGTTCACTGTCTCCAGTTCACCATCAGGAGAGTTACTGTAGCAGCCACGGTGCTGCCTTCACTGTCGAGGACATGCAGCCACTTTTACAGTAAAAGTCTCCACCGCACATTTAGTTTAGTTTATCAGGTTTTCAGCTGTGTGTCTGCCCGGTGAAACGATAACGAGTGTCCGACAGACCGTGTGTGTGTGGCGGCGGTGAGTGTGGGGTTGTCGGTGGTGTTATACCTGTGAACGTAGCTGTAGCACTGTGTGTACAACTTATTTGTCGGTGAATAAATGCTACAAGGCTACAACTCTTACGCTCAAGCGAGCTCTAGACGGGAGCCAACTTCCTGTATCGTGCAACACCGGCTCAGACTCTCTTAAGGTGTGTTGTTAAGGTGGACCAGCTTTTCTCCTTTAAGTGACAAGCTGCTCCTTTGAGTTTTGCTCAGCTTTTTAATTAATTATTCATATTTATTTTAACCGTTTAACAGATAGCATTAATCGGTAAACATCGGTGAAATACACTTAGCGGAGGTAATTTCCAAATAGGTGTATTAGTTGCTTGCTTTGACATAACCACCGCAGTTATAAAGTAGAGCATGGATTTAATTATCGGAGGTGTTTTCCTGGAGGTAACGTTATTAGTGTTATTTGTTAGTATCAAGTCTGACACCGGGGAAATACCGTCTTACTCACGGGGGAAAAACACACACAGGTCACAGCTCACTCACAGTCACACCAGTGAAATACAATAGAAGAGTTTGGTTGTAAAGTGAACTGCAGTCATTGAGCCGCGGTCTGCCCGCTGTGGACGACATGCTGGACTCAGTCTGCAGAGCCCTGGAGCCCCCCCGCTGCTGCACAGAGCGCTGGACGCTCGTTTATTCAAAGTTTAATAACATTGAATGTGTCGCGCATCCAAATTGCACCAAATATGACAATGCATGTCCTTGGGTCGCCAGCAATTCATCCACCAAGGGTGAAGTTGATTGGATGAGCGGTTCTCAAGATATGCGAAGGACACACAGAAAGACAGACAGCTTTATAGTTAGATAAAGAAACTATCAAAACGCAGACAGACCCTGAATTATTGACGAGCCCCACTATCGCCTCTCTAGGTACAAGTAGGCTAGTACTACAAGAAAGTCAGGGCCAGACGTTGCTGGTTGGCAGTAGATATCTCAGCAGCACAATACATTGATGTGTTTGGCATAACCTCAAAAATGTTACTTCTTCACATTCTTTTGATAATGTTAATTATTTTAATGGTTTAAACTAAATCTCTGGCCAGATCTTACATGTTGCACCTTTAAAGAACCAGGACCAAAAACAAACTCATTTATGTTGCCTCCACACTGATTTCCACTGTATTTATTCTATATTGTAACTGCTCTGTATATATTCTGTTTTTATGTCTTTGAAGCACTTTATAAAGTTGTTATTGTAAAGTGCTTATTATTATTATTATTATTATTATTATTGTTATTATTATTATTATTATTATTATTATTATATTATTATTATTATTATTATTATTATTATTATTATGATTATCATTATTATTGATTGAGTATGTAACTTTAGCTGAAGCAGCCACTGTGGCCACTTGGTGGCAGTAATGCACCTCTAAGCTGGTTTACCAACCGTCAATAAACACTAAAGAAGAAGAAGAAGCTGCACCACATTACACCTTACCTCCTGTGTTTTTGAGCTCATCGCTTCAAATCCAAAATGTTGCCATGTCGCCTCAGTTTTAGTTTTCTTTGAGACCAGCTCTGTCATGTCTCGTCTCGTCACCCCAAAAAACACATGAACTCTCTAGTAAACAAACCTCTTCTTGTTTATAAACCAACATAATATCATAATATTACGTTAATCACGTTGTCATATTGCTTATTAGTAATGCAATACAGGCTGGATTTAGCACTGTGACTCTGTCGACACAGGTTGTTGATGTAGGATACTTTTTAATTTGCCAGAACGTATCATAATGATAAATGCGGTTCCGCCGGTTAGCATGAAATCAAACTGGTTTAAGCTCGTACACCGGACCGGCAAAACCAAAAATCTAACTAACTAACTAACCAACTCTATCTAGCGTTAGCCACCGTAAACTGCTGGTCATGCGACACAAAGATTGTCGTTGTAAAACCCCTGAGTGTGTTGAATCGAGCAATGGTGCATTTTATTACTGATGAATTCAAGTTGTGTTCCATCATCTTGTTTTTAAGTCTTTCCTTTTATTCTCTTTCTCACAGAAGGAAACTCAGGTTTTTCTCTCTCTTGTTGCTGTAGAGAAGAGTAGTAACAGGAAATACACAGCTTCCACCAATAAAAGCGGTCTGATGAATATATAACAGCAGAATGGTAGAACTCAGACTTTTTAAGAGATCTTATAGACACCAAAGATCAATGTTGTGTTTTTAATGCTGATACAATGATAACATC
This sequence comes from Sebastolobus alascanus, assembly GCA_916701645.2. Lineage (NCBI taxonomy): Eukaryota > Metazoa > Chordata > Actinopteri > Perciformes > Sebastidae > Sebastolobus > Sebastolobus alascanus. The sequence goes on from CAKAOJ020000235.1 coordinate 507,294, forward strand.
TTTCTGATGATATTATGTTGAAAATAATGCAACCTTATTGGTTCTTTAATTGTGTTTGTGAGCTGAATACGTTTGATGCTCAGAAAGTGTTAATGACAAAACGCCATGCAGTCATCAAAATAACTAATTATATGAATGTTTAATTATGTACAGGTCTAATATTACTACAAGGTTTGTTTAATTTCTCTACCGTTTGGCAGCAGTCACTGAATTTTCCCATTTATGGACGTGAACCTGACAGCAGCAGGTAGCAGCAAAGAGAGGTCAACTTTATCAACTGTATTATTATTACTTATTCACTGAGTTTTAAAAATGCTTTTCTAATCAAGCAGGCCTCATGCTAACTTTGTGGAGACAGACCTGGGATCAGATCACACTGACAGACTGGACATTATGGAAGCCTCAATGTAACTACATGTTCTCTCTCTTCATCTGCAAGATTAAAGAAAAACAAAGATTAAAAGTCTGCAGGTTTGAGAGAGAGTGATGAGAATTATTGTTTCATGTCAAACAGTGAGATAAGATTAGCTGAACCACTGATGTGAGGAGCAAATGTTAATCAAAGAAGTATGTATCAAAATGTTTAGTCATCATTGCATGAAGTACATATAAACTGTCCTCTTTAATAATAACATTTTTTGTAATTTTGTGTCATGGCAGACTTTCTGGCTGTGAACTCTCAGATACTCACTGGGAAGTTGTGTCCTCAGCTCTGAAGTCCAACCCCTCCCATCTGAGAGAGCTGGACCTGAGTGTAAACGACCTGAAGGATTCAGGAGTGAAGCTGCTGTCTGCTGGACTGGAGAGTCCAAACTGTAGACTGGAGACTCTGAGGTCAGTTCACTGACTGTAGCTTATGTAGTTTGTACACACACTCTCTATGCACTGGCTCTGCTCCAGATGGCTCCAGAGAGGGACGTTCACGTTTTCACGTCGGCCACCGTAGCTCTCCAACACGCTTGGAACACAGGACAGGCTTCAGTTGGTCGCAATCTCCTCACCTCACCGCTAGATACCGCCAGATCCTACACACTGGACCTTTAACCACAGACGTTATTTCAAGCATCTAACTAAAAACTCATTGACTTTCAGACAAGGGAACAGGAAGTGCTAAAATGCTAACTCATTTCTGGGTTTTAGGACTCATTCCTGCAGCACTCTATTTGTACATGTCTAAAGGTGCAGCACTCTTCAACAAACATTTTTTCACCAATTTGAAGGCACATAAGTGATGATTATGAACGACACCATCTAACTAGAGTTTTCTATGCTTCTAAGTTATTCCCACGTTCTTTTTGACAGCAGATCTAACTGTTCTCTGTTTTCATGTCAGCATTGTCTAATTATTTGAAGCCGCAGACATTTAGATTGCAACAACAACCAAATAAATATTCTGCATCAGAAACATCTTTGCAGGTTCATATTTGTTTCAAGTCTTTCTAAATACAATACTCACATGTTCATATGTACATTCAAAGAGTTATGGATGTCTGTCATCATTCCTTCTGTCTGTGAAGCAATCCCCGTATAACCTGAGTGTTACGAGATGAGGACTAAATCCACAGTCTTGTTCTGTGTAAAATTACCTGTAAAGTTGATCTTAAACTATTCGGAGGCTTCAGCAGTCTGAGTTAGATGTTTTAGAGCTGGGTGACTTGGAGAAAAACAAATATCACAATATTTTTGACCAAATACTTCGATATCGATATTACAACGATATTGTAGGGTTGACCATCGGTGCTTTCACAAAATATTTACACAATGAGATTTTTGATAAATAATCATCAGTAATGTGGATCTCATAGAACAGCTAGAACAGTCTGATAAGTTCAGAAAATTATATCACTTTACTGTAATGTAGCCTTTAAAACCAGGAAAAGACGACACTTATGCCATATCATAATAGTACGATATCAAAAATCTAAAATGATTTCTCGTCTCATATCACAATATCGATATAATATGGATATATTGCCCAGCCTTAGTATGTATCCAGTAAGTATGTTGTGTTTGACAGTTTCCTTGTTGAGCCGCAGGAGGATTAGTAACACAAAGAGGGAATTTGGTACTAAACAATCTTTGGTAAACACTAGGGGTGGGAAACAAAATCGATTTACCTATGTATGACAACTTTTTTTTTACGATTTTGAAAAAGATTTTTTAATGCCAAAATCGATATATTTGCTTCATTTGAGTTTATGTGGAGGGACAAAGAAGTTATCGCTTTTATTATTGTAGTCTGAGTAACGTGACGTCATATCCGTTCCGTATCCGTCAACCAAAACAAACCTCAGAAAGTATAAAACGTTGGAGGGTCGTCGTGGATACGACCTGCACCCTCCCATTTTAAATCCAAAGTGGTAAACACTACACATCCAGTAAAGGACTTTGGGTTTCACACATTGTAGGAAAAGCATAGCTAGACATCACGGCTAAAGCTGCATGCTAACTCTGTAACGGACAGGAAATGTTATCGTATCGCGGTAAAGTGCGGTCGAGCCGGCCCCCGCTCTCATCTCCGTGGTCAAATGGGCCGACGCTACAACTGTAGAGCACCCATATACTGACATGTATGTTAAATGCATTCAAACGGCCCCGATGCAGCTGACCATGGAAGGATAAAGAGAACGGAGCTGACGGGAGAGCTAGAGACCACCTTGGAGAAGTTAGAGGAAGTAGACACGTGGGACTACGTCCGCTTTTCAAAATAAGGTGTTAACAAAGGGAACTTTAGATACAAAATACATCTATGGAAATAAGATTGATTGGATTATATTTACCAGAAGTATAAAACATTACATGTCCCTTATAAATTAAAAAGAAAATACCCCTAATCTGTGAGGGAAATGTCTTTATTCTTTGATTTTTGGGTTGCTGGATAAAAAATGTAATAACTAATTCCTGACAATGACTGATATATTTGACTTCAGGACATCTCTGACTACATACATTCTGAAAATCAAACATTTTAATGTATTCATTTATGTATTTTTCAAATTAAAAGTCCCTAGAAGTGTATGATTTTGAACTTTTTCCCATGGTCTAGTGTTAAAAAAGTTAACAAAAATCACAATAAATCGCAAAATCGAATCACAATACTTGTAGAATCGCAATACTTTAAAATTGCAATACATATTGAATCATAATAGTATTGAATCAGGAGATAGTTGAATGGTCCCAGCCCTGGTAAACACTGACTTGATTTGTCAGACTCAGACTGCTGAATCTTCATATTAGTTTCAGTCTAACTTATGAAGTCATTTCTTACAGTGTAGTTGTGTTATGAAGGGACCACTTCACAGGAGGAATGATTACTGCAACCAATAACTCTTTTAATGTACATATGACATGTGGCTGTTGTTTACAGACACACTTGAACAAATGTGGACCTTTCCTGTAAATGACATAAACCTACTGAGCTACCAGATACAGTGAGAAGAAGGTCATGTAATAAATGATATAAACCTACTGAGCTACCAGATACAGTCAGAAGAAGGTCATGTAATAAATGATATAAACCTACTGAGCTACCAGATACAGTCAAAAGAAGGTCATGTAATAAATGATATAAACCTACTAAGCTACCAGATACAGTGAGAAAAAGGTCATGTAATAAATGAAATAATGAAGTCCAACAAGTCTGATTTGATATTGGTCCTCTAATTCCAGACTTGACTGAGATCAGCAGCATGTTATTGATGTGTGTTGACATGAATAGGTGTATGAATGTTGTGGTGACATTTGGATGATGTCTGTAGAAGGCTGACATTACGATGATCCACAATAACACAATGACAAAGTCACTCTACTCATTTTAGGGAAAAGATCATTGATTAGAACATAGTAATGTTGAGCTACACATTTAAAACCTGAACACATCTGATTGGATTATTAAGAGATTTTTATCTTCATCATTTATTCTTCATTCAGATTGAGTGGCTTCAGTTTGTCAGAGATCAGCTGTGATTCTCTGGTCTCAGCTCTGAAGTCCAACCCCTCCCATCTGAGAGAGCTGGAGCTGAGAGGAAACTACCTGTATGATTCAGGAGTGAAGCTGCTGTGTGGTTTTCTGGAGAGTCCACACTGTAGACTGGAGACTCTGAGGTCAGACACCATTTTTTACTTGTGTACTGAAATTAATATGATGTGAAAGTTGTGGTGACACTAAACTGCAGACATAAGGCTGATATTATACTGATCCACACTGAGTATCTTAATGCTAAAGTACATTTTCTTCTTCAGTGGTTTAGTCCATTGACTGTGGCAGAGCAATGTTGAGCTACACATTAAACCTTCATATATCACAACAATTTGACTTTCATCATGTTTTGTTAAAGAAATGATTAAAAAAAATACATAAATATGAAGAATAAATAAATAATTTCTATTTTAGCTATCAGACAATAACAAATATATTCAGTATTTGTTTTTTCTATCAAATTGATGAAGCTATATGATGCTTATACTGACTGAAGAGTTTAAACTGAAGATGTTTTGATTTTATGACTCCACTACTCCTAAAATATATATTATAGATGTCTTATCTTATATATCTTTTGTTCACATTTCCCCAAAATCCATCCTGACATATTTGTCATCTTTATAAACTTTGAGATGTTGAGTTGAATCTTGAATCAGTTTCTGTGGTTTTTATTAGTGTTTGGCTGCTCAACATGAGTTTGTATAGATGGATCCAGTGGTGGAGCTGTCAGAGTTTAAGAGGTGAAGTCACTACATCTTTATTGAAGTAGCAGCATGTTGTCATTAATATTAATGAGAGCTCTGTTTCACTCTTTGTATTTTACAGTTTTTAACCTGCAGCCTGTTGGCTTCAGGTGTTTGGAGTTTCGTTTTCTAAACTTCTATGTTCTAAACCTTCTTTAGCTCCGAACACATTATTAAACATTGAATGATTTCAAACAGGAACGTTGTCTTCTAAACTTTCATTATTTATTCTTTATTCAGATTGAATGACTGCAATTTGTTAGAGATCAGCTGTGATTCTCTGGCCTCAGCTCTGAAGTCCAACCCCTCCCATCTGAGAGAGCTGGAGCTGAGTAACAACGACCTGCAGGATTCAGGAGTGAAGCTGCTGTGTGGTTTTCTGGAGAGTCCACACTGTAGACTGGAGACTCTGAGGTCAGTTCACTGACTCTCTGTTACTATTAGAGAACTTATATCTTTAATTAACAATTGAACCTGATTTATGTAAAAACATAACTTACATCCATAAAGTTGTTAATGTCCTTTTCTTCATATTTTCATGTTTCTTGAACTAAATTCAGTCTGCAGTCACAAAAGACTTGTGTTTCTTAAAGAAAGTGTAGAAAATGTCCACTGTTAGTTGTTAAAGTAAATGAATGTTTATCATTGTTGGCAAATGGCCACATCTGGATACAAAAGATCCTATGAACTAATATTGGTTTTAAATTGATCAAATTTATTTCATGAAGTAGAAATATTTATCTGGTTTCTGTTTATTTCAATGAGTTTTGTCAAATAATGTTTGATCATTGATATTGATCCTTCAGCACAAACACACACATACACACACACACACACACACACCAAATGCAGCTGTTTAAAGGATCAAAATAGTATTGATCCTCTAATTCCTGACTTGACTGAGATCAGCAGCATGTTATTGATTTGTGTTGACATGAGGCTGACATTATGATGATCCACAATAACACAATGACAAAGTCACTCTATTCATTTTAGGAAAAAGATCATTGATTAGGACATAGTAATGTTGAGCTACACATTTAAAACCTGAACACATCTGATTGGATTATAAAGTGATTTTTATCTTCATCCTTTATTCTTTATTCAGATTGAGGCTCTGCAGTTTGTCAGCGATCAGCTGTGTTTCTCTGGTCTCAGCTCTGAAGTCCAACCCCCCCCATCTGAGAGAGCTGAAGCTGAGTAACAACCACAACCTGCAGGATTCAGGAGTGAAGCTGCTGTGTGGTTTTCTGGAGAGTCCACACTGTAGACTGAATACTCTGAGGTCAGACACCATTTTTTACTTGTGTACTGAAATTAATATGATGTGAAAGTTGTGGTGACACTAAACTGCAGACAGTAGACAGGCTGATACTATACTGGTCCACACTGAGTATCTTAATGCTAAAGGACATTTTCTTCTTCAGTGGTTTAGTCCATTGTTTGGGACAAAGATAGAAGCTGGTCTAGTTATTATGAGATATTAAGATAATTATTAATATCAATTAAATTAATATTTATAAATTATCAATATATATTAACAATAACAGGGCACCAAATTATATTGGTACATAAGCTCTAAAGACATTAAAATGGCTATCAAAAGTAAATAATAATTATCAAAATAATTATTAATTATATTGAATAATATGATTTAATGTATATTAAATCATCCTCGGGGCACCACTCTTTGAAAGAAAGAGAAACTGATCGCACATTAATGCAGTCTCATGAATAAGTCTCATTAAGTATATTAAACTATCATTTTGGAACTTTGGTTAATAATTAAATTAATAAGTATAACCAAAAATCAATATATCAATAGACAGTAAAGGTTGAAGGATTTTGGAGTTCTTGACACAGCAGCGGTTGGCATTATTCACTCTTGTACAATATTAAACAGACCAGCATGTATATTCCACAAACATTTATTTACAAGATAATAAAGGGTTAAAACACAATATTAATCTAACTAAATAACTAAACTAAACAAAGCAAACATAGTGTGTGTGTCTGTGTGTGTGTGTGTGTGTGTGTGTGTGTGAGAGAGAGAGAGAGAGAGAGAGAGAGAGAGAGAGAGAGAGACAAGATGGCTACTTGTCTCCATGGCCTACAGACAATATGGCTGACTCTGTAAAACTACAAATATGGCTGGATCAATGGTGGCCGCCAGGATGTCGCCGTATGGCCTCTTTGTTCTTCGGAGCACATGTGCTCAGGAAGAACAAAGAGGGGTGTGATGTTGGGGTTGAGATTCTCTGAATGTGTATGTTTATATTTAAAACCAATTCAGAGTTTATGTATGTGATCTTAATGTGTGTCAGATAATGCAGTGGGTGAGAAAATATGGTTAGTTTGCATGCAACACCCTTTGTCTATGTGGCATAACTTAACACATCAGATGTGGCAAAGCCAGCTACCCAAATATCCTAACTACAACAATATCACAACAGTAAAACTCAATGAATAACATTAAACATATCAATACAGGTACATTCACAGAAATCAAAGTTTAACAGTCTTGCTCAGCCGTGTGCAATTTAGAATGCTAAGGTAAGCCCAGTACGTTACAAATCCATTGAAGAAAAGTTTGCAATTCCAAGTTGGAGGAGTATGAGAAAGCAGACTGGAGAAGGCTGTGGTTCCAGGGTCAAAGTCTTTTTCCTTGTTGTGTGAGATCCAGTTGTGCAGTTTGGAGGGAAACTGGTCCAGTCCTGTTTCTGCAGCTTGGTAGCTTGGTGCTAACTTCCTTGCTCCTGTTGCTTGAAGTTAGCTGGTCAAAAGGTAGGCTCTCACGTCTTCTGCCTTAGAAGTTCCTTGTGTATATGTCTTTTGCTAACAAGACATATCCAGAGCAGAGCTGCTTCTGCAGCTTCTTGTAATCCTGGATGAATTCCATAAGTAGGTGTGAATGAGTCATCATGCTACAGTAGCCAATGGTTACTGAGCTGAGTCCATGGGTCAAGGATCATGGGACTGAGTTCATGAGGTCTCTTGCCACCATCTTGAAGGTGGGTCCCAACACCATTGACTGTGGCAGAACAATGTTGAGTTACACATTTAAAACCTTCATATATCACAACTCTTGACTTTCATCATGTTTCTTTTTTTCCAATAAATGACAATAAAAATACATAAATATGAAGAATAAATAAATAATCTCTAATTAAGCTATCAGACAATAATACATATTTTCAGTATTTGCTTTTTCTAAAACATTTATGAAGCTATATGATGCTTATACTGACTGAATAGTTTAAACTGAAGATGCTTTGATTTTATAACTCCACTACTCCTAAAATATATATATTATAGATGTCTTATCTTATATATCTTTTGTTCACATTTCCCCAAAATCCATCCTGTCATATTTGACATCTTTAGAAACTTTCTTGAGTCGAATCTTGAATCAATTTCTTTGGGTTTTTATTTGTGTTTGGCTGCTCAACATAAGTTTGTATAGATGGATCCACTGGTGGAGCTGTCAGAGTTTAAGAGGTGAAGTCACTACGTCTTTATTGAAGTAGCAGCACGTTGTCATTAATATTAATGAGAGCTCCATTTCACTTTTTGTATTTTACAGTTTTTAACGTGCATCCTGTTGGCTTTAGGTGTTTGGAGTTTACATTTTCTAAACTTCTATGTTCTAAACCTTCTTCAGCTCTGAACAGATTATTAAACATTGAATGAACTTACATCATTTATTCTTTATTCAGATTGAGTTGGTGCAGTTTGTCAGAGATCAGCTGTGCTTCTCTGGCCTCAGCTCTGAAGTCCAACCCCCCCCATCTGAGAGACCTGGATCTGAGTGGAAACAAGCTGCAGGATTCAGGAGTGAAGCTGCTGTGTGGTTTTCTTGAGAATCCACACTGTAGACTGGAGACTCTGAGGTCAGTTTACTGACTCTCTGTAACTGTAATACAGCTTATATCTTTAATGAACAATTGAAAAATTCCTTTTCTTCATGTTTTCATGTTTCTTAAACTAAATTTAGTCTGCAGTCACAAAAGACTTGTGTTCCTTAAAGAAACTGTAGAAAATGTCCACTGTTAGTTGTTAAAGTAAATGAATTTTCATCATTGTTGGTAAATGGTCACATCTGGTTACAGAAGATCCTCTGAACTAATATCTGTTTTAAATTGATCAAGTTTACTTCATGAAGTAGAAATATTTGTCTGGTTTCTGTTTGTTTCAATGTGTTTACACAAATAATCGCTGATCATTGATATTGATCATTCAATATAATTTCAATATAATATTGATCCTATAATTCCAGACTTGACTGAGATCAGCAGCCTGTTATTGATGTGTGTTGACATGAATAGGTGTATGAATGTTATGGTGACATTTTTCTCAAAAGAAGGCTGACATTATGATGATCCACAATAACACAATGACAAAGTCACTCTTCTCATTTTAGTGAAAAGATCATTGATTCTGACATAGTAATGTTGAGCTACACATTTAAAACCTGAACACATTTGATTGGATTATAAAGTGATTTTTATCTTCATCATTATTCTTTATTCAGATTGATTGACTGCAGTTTGTCAGAGATCAGCTGTGATTCTCTGGTCTCAGCTCTGAAGTCCAACCCCCCCCATCTGAGAAAGCTGGAGCTGAGATACAACAAGCTGCAGGATTCAGGAGTGAAGCTGCTGTGTGGTTTTCTGGAGAGTCCACACTGTAGAGTGGAGACTCTGAGGTCAGACATCATTTTTTACTTGTGTACTGCGATTAATATGATGTGAAATTTGTGGTGACACTAAACTGCAGACATAAGGCTGATATTATACTGATCCACACTGAGTATCTTAATGCTAAAGGACATTTTCTTCCTCAGGGGTTTAGTCCATTGACTGTGGCAGTGCAATGTTGAGCTACACATTTAAAACCTTCATGTATCACAACACCTGACTTTCATCATGTTAAAATAAATTATAAAACAATTCATTAAAAATAAAGAATAAATAAATAATCTCTATTTCAGCTATCAGACAATTACACATATATTCAGTATTTGTTAAAATGTATGAAGCTATATGATGCTTATACTTTTATGACTCCACTATTCCTAAAATATATATCTCTTATCTCATATATCTTTTGTTCACATTTCCCCAAAATCCATCCTGACATATTTGACATCTTTAGAAACTTTGAGATCTTGAATCGAATCTTGAATCAATTACTGTGTTTTTTTATTTGTGTTTGGCTGCTCAACATGAGTTTGTATAGATGGATCCACTGGTGGAGCTGTCAGAGTTTAATAGGAGAAGCCAGTACGTCTTTATTGAAGTAGCAGCACGTTGTCATTAATATTTATGAGAGCTCTGTTTCACTTTTTGTATTTTACAGTTTTTAACCTGCATCCTGTTGGCTTCAGGTGTTTGGAGTTTACATTTTCTAAACTTCTACGTTCTAAACCTTCTTCAGCTCTGAACAGATTAGTTAACATTGAATGATTTCAAACAGGAGCGTTGTCTTCTAAAGTGACATCATTTATTCTTTATTCAGATTGAGGCGCTGCGGTTTGTCAGAGATCAGCTGTGCTTCTCTGGCCTCAGCTCTGAAGTCCAACCCCTCCCATCTGAGAGAGCTGGAGCTGAGTAACAACAACCTGAAGGATTCAGGAGTGAAGCTGCTGTCTGATCTGGTGGAGAGTCCACACTGTAGACTGGAGACTCTGAGGTCAGTACACAGTTGGAGTCGGTCCATGCTGGTTTCAGCAGTATTGTTGTGATGTGTTTCCTCAGTGAAGCTGTGAGAGGAGAATGGTGACACACAGAGAGAGAGAAAAGTCCACCAATCAGATCAGCCAGAAGCTTGTTGTGATCATGTGTTAGAGTTGATGTGAAGAAGATGTTGTTGTTGTGTTCATGTCTCCAGGAAATAAAGCTGGATTACAGCTGACAGCATCACATCATGTATAGAGACAGTGTTCCTCATCCATCAAACTGTCGTACAATCAAATCTGATCAGAAAGTCTTTGTTCTCTCATTGATCAGTTCATCTTTGTCACAGCTTTGAGATCAGTCTGACTGAAGCCTCAAATCACTGGCTCGTATTTCATAGAACCATGGTTACATTTATTAACCATGATGTGGTATTTCTACAGACCAGAACCTCTGCTGAAGTCCAGTAATCATTTCTAACAGCAGTAAATCCATCATTAAAGTGAGCAGTGAATATCTCTCTGATTCTGCAGTAATGATGCGTTCAGGACTCTCAGCAGTTTATTTCCACTGTGTACTTCAGTGAAATCTACAGACTTGATGCCCAAAGTCTCTGCAGCTCTGTGAGTGCTGAGCTCAGTGTGTTCACTCAAATACGTTAACATGAGAGCTGAAAGGAAGCTGGCTATGCTACACAGACTGAAGTCCCTGCTGCTCTTTGTACTGGAGGTTTTATTTCTATTTTTATTTGACCTTTATTTAACCAGATAAGTCAACTGAGAACCAATTCTCATTTACAATGACGACCTGGCCAAGAGGCAGCGACAGAAGGGAAGAAAAAATTAAAACATCACAATATATACAGTATATACAACCATAGATATGGAGTATATATATATATATATATATATATATATATATATATATAAATTATCTCTTGTAATGAGTTCTCAAAGGAGGGTAACGGGATGAGGGTGAGGAGTTTTAGTGTCTTTTGTAACTCATTCCAGTCACTAGGAGCAGCAAACTGGAATGAGTGACGACCAGAGGAGGTGCAGACTTACGACCACACTGATGAATTTACTAGAAGATAAATTGCGGTTACTGTTGGAGATATTGAGTAGTGAGCAGAGATATGGAGGTTGGTTCTGCCAATGATAGTTTTATAAATGAACTGTGTGCTGCATCAGTGACTGACAGCTGATGAAGGGAGTCTCTGTAAACACTGATTCATGACTTCTGTTCTCTTCTTCTCTCATCAGATGGAACCCGTGATCTCTGTCAGAGTGAGTGATCAGAAAAGTGGATGTGTTGAGAGGATCAGCCGTGTCCTGATGATCCACAGAGGTTCACCACCTGGACCTGGATCTGATTTTGTTTTCTTTTTATTCATTCATATATTCTGAACCCAAAATGCCTCTGCAGAATAGTTCAGTTTATGACAACATAACTGTTAGAGCCATTTTTACAGTAGTGAGATAACTGTTTTAATTTAGTTTTTTTTTATTTGCTTGAGATAAGTGGCTCTCTGGTTTCATTGCAGTGTGCTCAATCAGGACCAGTTATGACTGTAGCCAGCCCTGTCTTCTGATTGGTTAAAAGCTAAATTGAACTTCATGTGCTCCTGTAAAATGATTCAGTTGAAGCTATGGAGCCTGGAGAGCACACTAGTCTTTGACCGTGCTTAATATACCTGTCCTTGCCTTTTCACTGCTTATGTTTTTGATACTTTGTTACCATTTTTTTGTATTTGAAGACTTAAGAAACATTTTCAGTAAACGGTTGAAACGAAGAACATGGACTACGGAGTTTTATTGAAACACGCATTAATTACATGCTTGGACTCTATAGCTTAAGTGGGCATTTTCAAGAAGTAGAGGGAGCCACACTTACAATAACTGTAGATTAACACATTTAAATAGATCTTTCTGCTTTGCTTTGTGTTGCATCTCCACCCTGTGGAACGATGGAGTTTTGCTGTTTATTTCCACATGTTTCTAAATAACAGCGGCAATTAATAAAGTTACCCTATTAAAACCAAGTCCTCGGGAAGAGCGTCATGCTTTGAAGCCCATTTTCGTAGTGGCCAAACAGCGATACTACAATTTGATACATCACGTGATGCCATTGGGCCCAAAAAGACTTTTTCCCATAGACTTACATTGGGAAAGAGACATCTGTAACTCAGAGGATAATTGTTTTGAGGCTCAACTTCCTAGTATGAACACTTGAATAGCCCTTATTAAAATCATTAGGTCCTAAAAGTTTTAAAATGCTCTAATAGCTGAATCCAGAGTTATTTCCCTTCTTCTGTTCATGTGAATGAGACCCAGACCGAGGCTGAAGCGAGGGCTGGGAGGAGGAGTTAAAGGAGAGAGGGATGGTAGGAGGAGTAAAAGGAGCGAGAGCTGGGAGGAGGAGTTAAAAGAAACACTACTGCTCCTACTCTATGGGCCCAATGGATGAGGAAGATCACCGGATGATCCGGGTAGTTTATCACTCTGCAGTCGAGCCATTTTGGCTTCATGCTCCACTGAGACACTCTCATAGGAATGAACAGGAGCCTCCAACGCTGTATCCAGCTCTCTTTATACATCCATGATTAAAACCAATACCAGCCATTTCTCATATTATAGAAGATAAATATTTGCTTGTAACAAACAGAAAGAATTAGATAAAATCAACTCAAGTAATACGACAGCTACTACGTCTTTCCCGCGGCAGTTAGGATTCCCTTTGCTGCGCTCTGAACGCCTTTCTTTTCTCTCTTCTACTAACCCACACACACATTCCCATTTTACTGACAACATGGGGACCACGTTCTCCATTGTGCTTTGTCTTTATCTTTCGCGGCCTCGTCCACTATTAGGAGCAACCTCTCGTGTGACGTAGCCACTTGCTTCCTCTCACTCCCCCCCCCCCCCACACACACACACACACACGCACGCACACACACACACACACACACACACACACACACACACACACACACACACACACACACACACACACGTGCCTTTATGCTTGTTTTATTGGAGCTGCTTTTTGTAGGATAGCCGTTTGTTTTCTTTGAGTATTATTGATTACTAATTACTATTGCTTAAGTATTATTGATTATTGATTGATAGTGTTGACGTATTGTTAATTATTGATTGATACTGCTAAATTTAAAAAAAACTTGTACGTTTAAAGAGCAGTTGTTTGTGATTATTTGTGCATATGTGTTGTAGTAACAGCTGGTTGTGAAAGTCAGTGCTCGGATTCACCCCTTCACCGTTCAACTCATAAATGTAAAGTAGTGTTTAAATACTGGCATTTTGAGTCCATAATCCTTTGAGACTGTATCAACGGTTTGGTTATTGGTCCCTGATTCCAGGGTGGTGCCCTGTTATTATTAATGCTTATTAATAATGTTATTAATACCAATAACTTTATTGTTATTAATAATTAATATTTGCTAATAACCAATCTGCTCCTACCAAACCCCTAAAATTGGTGCCCCGTGTGAGGCTTTCTAATAACAGTTTTATTGCAACATTTATGCACAATAATCCAGAATTGTCAAATTTGGGTTTTTAATTTTTCAGAAATTTTGATTTTTGAAAATTAATTTAAACACGATTTGTCAAGCATGTAGTGAGTTGTGGGCTGTCGATTGTTTCAGTGTGTACTGTTGGTTAGTTCTTTTCCTTTTTGATTTAAATAGCAGTTTTGGTTGCTATTTGGTTTTGAAATCCCTAACACACTAACATAGCTTTTTCTCACTAGAGGTGCTAGAGTCACCTCATTAACATCCTAATAGGATAAGAGTAACACTTTGCCTTTTAGCCTTTAACAATCTAACACATTTTGTAAACCACAGGTCGAAGTCTCTCACCTGTGCATTTACAGCAGCATAGCATCAGCCTTCCAATTATAACACAGACCACAGGGGTTTCCTTTTACCAGCTGAGTGAAATGAGCAGCGAAGTGCCCCGTGAGTCAGGAGCCGATGCTCCACAGGAGTCCAAAGACCTAGCCGACCGGGAAGCCACAGCGTACCATCCCGGAGGTGCTCAGTCAAATAGTCCTCTTGTATGATCGCAAAGCACAGCTGCAAACTGCAGTGTATCAGACACAGCTTGTCCAGCTGGAGAACAGCTACCAAGCTGTAAAGCAGGATAATTCTAGCCTGCAAAGGGAGTTCCGGGCCTACCAGTTTGAGGTCTCTCGACCACGGGAAGATCGTGCCCAGCTGCTTGAGGAGACTGACGCCGTGTATGAACAGCTTCAGGTCGCCAGGCAGGAAGCATGATTCAGGCCAGAAAGTCACCTGACTCCGACACCAACTGGGTTTCTGCTTCCAACCCATCCAGCCAAACCTTAACGGCTCCTGACTGGACCTCCTCCAACCTCATCACCTTTGACAGTCACCATGCACCAGTAACAGCCCACGTCACGTAGCTTGCGACCTCACCCTGACCTAACTCCATCCCCTGCACGAAGGGGGAGCAGTCGTACTCATTGCTATGGAGACCCAAGTAACTACGGGTTTTCGGATGACTCGGACGGCCCTTACCTGCCCCTAGATCATGGCCTGCGTACCCGTCAGCTTGAGTCCCTTGCAAGGGACATTAAGCGCTTTGATCCGAGTAGTTGAGAGTCCAACATCGAGGACTACCTCAGGGAGATCGAGCACTGTCTTTTTGATTTACCTCACGCTTCGTCGTGTGAGAAGCTTAAGCTTGTCTGGAAAATAACAGCTAGAAGCGTCCATGTCTTTATGGAAACTCTTGCACCAGAGATCAGAGACCACTATCCAGCACTCTGTAAAGCTCTGCGAGAGGAGTATTCGCAATACACAGACCAAGCCTCTGCCACTCTCTGCGCTTTAGCTGTCATGCATAAAAAGCATGTGTCCCTGAGAGACTATTACAGGCGCCTGAGAGCCGCGTACTTTCAGACACACAATGTCCCGGGTCCTTGTCCCTGCACAACCTCCATGAAAGTGTGCATTATGGTGTGACTATGTACAGTAGGTCAAACAATCTCACTATGCAGGAGATCAGAAAGTATGCACAGATGGCATGGGAGACACAGACACTCCCTGCTAGGAGGTATGACGACGACGCCCGAGTCCTGGGGATTCAGACCTCTGAAAGCACGGACCTGGCACTCGAAGGCAACGAAATGTCTTGCGCTAGGGCGAATGCCAAGGTAACACCCCAGGGGCCCCGACCACCTCGCCAGCAGAGTAGTCAACAGAACCAGGGGGGTGGTAGCCAAGGCCACTCCCACAATCAGGCCAGGCCAAGGCAACAAAGTACCTTCCCACGAGAAGGGTTCAGTTCGACCTAAACCCCAAGCAAGGAGGTAAGTATAGCGATAAGGTCCCAAACCACCCCAGAGGGGGAGGGTTCGCAAGAAATGGAAAACCTGATTCGAAGGTGTTTCAAGGAAGCGGTAAGACAGTTTGGAACAGCCAGTCAACCACCAGCGCTGCCGGACTCTCGAAAGGAGCCAGACAACAGCCCCACATCAGCATGACCAAGCCGGTTCTCATTCCCTTCTACAGCCAAGGTTTACTTTTCAAGCTGAGGAAGGGAACTAAGGGAGCCCACGTCGCTCCCTGGGACCGCCACACCTAACTTACCGCAACCTCCGTTCTTGACTTTCTTGGGCGACCTTGTCTGCAAGGGTAATGCCAGACGCATATACACCTCAGTAGACATAGGGGGCTGTATCAGCACCCTTCCTCTGCTTGACTCCGGTTCCAAAATTAGCCTGATGTGTTCCAGCACTCTTGCCAGAGGTTGCCAGAGCAATGCTCTCCCTCAGTAAGCTGTTGCAAATTGAAACCTGCAACATAAGTATTACCAGTTACACACAGGATAGGTCACCCATCACAAAACGCGCTTGGGTTGACACCACTCTTCAGGGGATGAATCTCGTGCATCCCATTTACATCTGTACTCTTGATACAGAGCCCTCGCTCATCGGTTAGGACCTCTTGGATCAAGTGGCCCCTCTCACGGACTGCCACCATGGACTCATTTGGGCTCAGGTGGACGTCCCAAAGCCACTTAGTCCAACAGGCAGCTGGCCAGCCCTAGATGGACAAGTCCCCATCATCCAGGAGTCCAGAGGACCCCTACCGCTGCTCATGCCTCTTCCAGAACCTGATCTTGGTTCCGATCCACCCATGCCACCCACGAGCCCACAGCCGCCACGGGTTGGCAATCCAAACTCATTTCATGATCACAGGTTTTTTCTTTGCTTGCTGAAGAACACAAATTCAGCACTGTACAGCCCCTGTGTAGTCGGAGACGTACATCTCAATGCCATTGTGACCTCGGACGTGCTCCTAGCACTCTGATCCGTATGTCCGCTGTCAGTCAAGACCTGTACCATCACCTGTGTCAACAGAATCCTCTCCCAATCTTCGCACAGCAAAGCCACTGCCCTTTTCCTGCAGAATCACCACAGAGTCTCCTTAAGGCAATTGGAGTAGGTGCCCCTTTCGTCTAGACTGGGAATAAAGTGCAGTTCTTCAACTCCACTCCCTGTTCTTCAGAGGAACGGACCTTCATGGTCCACACAAACCAGATAAAACCCTACAAGCCGTTTTCACTTCCAGGAGAAAGGGCAGGCTCCAGACCCGAAAGGGGGGAGTAGCCCCCACTCACAGAGGAAGAAGATGCACCACAGTAGGACCTCAGTGGCAAGAAACAACCAAAATGATTCCTTGGTGGACTGCTCGCTGCGGCGACAGCCATCGGGTCTCCATTCTCCATTAGACTCTCAGCAGCCAACTCGGTCAGCCTGAACAAGTGCACCAAAACGAAGGACATACACTGGGTTTGCCCAAGCAACCCCTTTGTTAGAGACGTAACTAACTCCCTCTGCGGTCTGAGAGTTGACTCTCCCGAACAAAAGTGCCAAGGTAGTATGTCCATCAGGGATATAACAACAGAGACAATAGTAGAACGGGCTGGCAATCGATGGCTCGTTAGTACACCGGCCACCGAAGCCCTAATGTCTCACGACCGCCATGATACAGCCACTAAACTAACGCTACCTAACCAGACAGTGTTTTTGACAATTCCCCAAGAAGCTACCGTACACATTGATGGCATTGTCCTCCATCATCTCAATTAATGCAGTCTCATGAATAAGTCTCATTAAGTATACTAAACTATCAATTTGGAACTTTAATTAATGATTAAATTAATAACTATAACCAAAAATCACCATATCAATAGATAGTAAAAGTTGAAGGATTTTGGAGTTCTTGACACAGCAGCAGTTGGCATCATTCACTTTTATGCAACATTTAAGAGACCAGCATTTATATTCCACAAACATTCATTTATAAGATAATAAAGGTTTAAAACGCAATATTAATCTAAGTAAATAACTAAACTGAACAAACCAAACACAGTGTGTGAGCATATGTGTGTGTGTGTGTGTGTGTGTGTGTGTGTGTGTGTGTGTGAGAGAGAGAGAGAGAGAGAGAGAGAGAGAGAGAGACGGAGAGAGAGAAAGAGAGATATCTCAAGATGGCAACTGAGTCTGTATGGCCTACAGACAATATGGCTGGCACTGTAAAACTACAAAGATGGCTGGATCAAAGATGGCCACCAGCACCTCGCCACATGGTCTCTTTGTATTGTCTGAGCTAATCCGCTCAGTCAGAACAAAGGGTGTGTGATGTGGGGGTTTAAGATTCTCTGAATGTGTATGTTTGTGTTTAACACCAATTCACAGTTTATTTATGTGATCTTAATATGTGTCAGATAATGCAGTGGGTTAGAAAAGATGGTTAGTTTGCATGCATGATCCTATGTGGAGCATTTCTAAACACATCCAATGTGGCAAAGCCAGCTACCCAAATATCCTGACTGCAAATAATATCACAACAGTAAAACTCAATTAATAGTATCACATCAAATCAATGTACATTCACAGAAGTTAAAGTGAACAGTCTTGCTTAGCCATATGCTGTGCTAATGCTGTGCTAAGGTAGGCCCACTACGTTACCAATCCATGGAAGAAAAGGTGGCAACTCCATCTGTTGAAGTTGGAGGAGCCAGGCTGGAGGAAGTTGTGGTTCCAGGGTCAAAGTCTTTGCTGTGTTGAGATCCAGCTGTGCAGTTTGGAGGGAAACTGGTCCGATCCTTTGTTTCTGCAGCTTGGTAGCTTGGTGCTAACTTCTTTGTTCCTGTTGCTTAAAGTTAGCTGGCCAAAGAGGCAGGCACTCGCATCTTCTGCCTTAAAAGAAGTTCCTTGTGTCTATGTCTGCTGTTAACAGGACATAATTCAGCTGCAGAGCTGGCCTCTTGCAGATCAGCGGGGTCTCCTACCTTCTTCAGAGGTGAGGAGAAGGAGAGCCAAGAGGAGCAGGGCAGAGGGCTCTCCTACTTGCTGCAGCAGGGAAAGAGAAGTAACAAAGGGGATCCCTTATCTTTTGTTGAATCCATTTTCACACTCAAGTGTGAATGAGTCATGGGCTACTGTAACCAATGGTTACAGAGTCCATGGGTGGAGATAAGGACTCAAGGATCCTGGGAAGCATAGTTCATGTGGTCTCTGCCCCAACATCCCCTCTTTTTGGTCTTAAAGATGTCCATCGTCTTTAAGAGCAAAACAGAAAGTTGAACAGTTCATAGGTCCTTGGTAACAACCAAAAGGTTGTACATTTCAGTCCTTGATGACAGCCCGAAAGTTATACAGTTCCATTCCTGGAGACAACTCGACAGTCGTTGAGTCCATGATTGAAAAAGTTAATTTGTCAGTTAATTCAATTTTTTTATCGTCTGGACAGTTCATTAACCAACTGGGCATTGGTTGAAATATCTATCTTGGCTAAGCTAGAACAGTCCCTAAGTTACAAACAAAACCAGATAAACAACAACAATAGCATTGTATAAAATATATAACAAGTGTTTGTCAGTTATTTATCAGGTTAGTGAAGAACAGGAATGTTAGAGGTGTAGCGTTGTTAAGTCAAACGCGGGGAGAGTGTCACTTAAAACGATGAGGACAGGTGTATGACTGGTTCTGTGAGGTCATAATGGTGTGTCCTAAGCTAGTGTTTTGCACAATTGATCTCTAAACAAGATACTACCAAGGAGTTGGTTCAAGTGTACTTGTAAAGTTGGACAGTGGTGTCTGAATCAAAGTTGGACAGTGGTGTCTGAGTCCTATCAAATTTAGAGGTTTTTTTTGCTGTTGCTAACAAACTCATGTTTGCCTATGTAACTGCAAAAGAAGAAAAAAGAATTAAGGCACCGTCAACTAGCATCCGTCTCACTGAACTCTAGCTCTTATGCTTAACTCGTGGCTCAGAGCTGTAACGCTCCAGGTTAGGGTTAGGCACTCAGAGTAGCTATCACTGTCTGATGGATTATGTCCATGTTCTGAACTGTGGTCAGAGTCTGAACTGAGGTCAGAGATGCTGCAGTCATTGTCAGACCGGTCACACCAAATTATGGGCCAAAATTTCAGAGTGTGGCTTTCTAACACTTCTGTTGTGTGAATACCTATCTCTACGTAATTGGTGGACATGGCGGTTACACTCAGTGTCCTTATGCAGCCTTTTGTGACCCCCCTTCAACCTGTTGTGAAGGTGATCTTTTGAGGTAGCAGAAGATCTGCTTGACACTTTAGTGTTTGAGCTGGCAGGCTCAGTACGACGTGAGTGTGTACACATTGGAGCAGGTTCTGCAAAAGAAGGACTTGAAGATGGTGTTTTCTTCTAAGCCTGGCGCATTCTTACCTTGAAAGTATGCATGCCTTAAACGTCTGTAATAATCTCTAGGATTGTTACATAGTCATTTAGTTCACATCAATTAAGAAAAATGAAGTTATGGGGGACCACTTAGTTAAGAATACATCTGTCCTTAGTTGTAACCTTGCAGTGATTTTTTCCATGTAGTAAACCTCTTTAACCTTCTCCCTCCATTGTGTTACTGAGGGGGGCTGCTACCTCAACCAGGAGACCGTAATCATCTTCTTAGCAATTAAAAGTAGGACTCTGAGTAGCAATATCCGATTATTGTCTTCTATATCCTCTGGTATTATTCCCAGTAAAAAATAAGATGGTTTTAAGGGCAGTTCTATATCCAAACATTTTTTAATTTCTTTTTGTATATTTTGCCAATATTCTAATAGTTTTGGACAGTCCCAGAAGATGTGCGTATGGTCTACTATTAGGCCACAGCCCCTCCAGCATTGATCGGAGGTACCACCGGATTTTGATGTGACGAGAGGAGTCCTGAAAAACCTCATCCTGACTTTCCATTCAAATTCCTTCCAAGTGGGGCTATTCCTTATTCTTATGTCCCTCTCTGCATGATAGTTCCCAATTTTTATCCGAAATTATAGGGTTCATCTCCAGTTCCCATTTTTCTGTAATGTCCAAGCTGTTATCCATTAGTTCTTCTTGTAATATCTTGCATATATATGATATGATCTTCTTTTTAATAGTCCCTTTAATTGTTAACATAAAGAATTGTTCTATGTTAGATGATGATGTACATAGTTTGTCCCAGTTGTTATGTTTCTGTAAATAATGTTGTAACTGTCGATATTTATAGAAATCATGGGCTGGGAGGTTGTGTTTATGCTGAAGCTGTTGAAAAGACCTCAGGACTCCTCCCTCAAATAACTGCTCCAACATGATTAAGCCTTTTTCTTCCCACTTTTTGAACCTGCCTTTAATTTAAATGGAGGAAAGTCAATGTTGTGTGCAATCTTCACTGCTCTAGATATAGATATAGGGAGTCCTAGCTTTTTTCTAACATTTAACTATATTTTTAAAGTGCTTTTTACCCATTGATTACTAATTTTTATTTGCCCTCCAGATATCTTGGTTCAAGAATGGAATTGTGTCTAAGGGCATATTTGGGCATTCACTCTGCTCCATACTGACCCATATGGTATCTTCATCTTAAGCCCTCCTAGGGACAGGTGTTGCAAATTAGCATCCGCTATAAGCACTATGATACTTGCATCAGATAGCCGTTTCTAAGTTGTCTATGTATATTGTATTGGTCCCTATCAAATAAACTATGAAATGAAAATCTTGGGATAACCATGCCACCATTGATCTGAGCTGGGCTGCCCAATAATATTTTTCCAGGTTAGGTAAATCTAGTCCCCCATTTTCCTTTGAAGATAAAAGTCTTTTAAATTTAATTCTGGGTGTTTTGTTTTGCCAAATGAATTTAGATAGCCATTTGTTAATTGTTTTAAATGTAGAAATGGGGATCTCTAAAGGTAAGGATTGGAACATAAAGAGCAGCCTTATCAAAATTAAACTAGCACTTCTATGGACGTTTGCATCACTTGCTTCAGCTCTCTCTGGTTGAGAGGCAGAGACTGAACAACTGTCATCACTCTTGTGGACGAGTGAAAAAGAGGCTGAACAGGCTGAACCTTCGGAGGGAGGAGCACGGATTAAAATGTCATTTCTCAGTAGCTGAGAAGAACATGGGGCAGGATATCTTCTAGAAGATAAACTACATGTCTCTTCACTGTCAGTATCAGAAGGATAGGAAGTCAGGTAGCTGTTCCCTCTGTCTCTCAGTGGAGGTTGAGGAGCTGACTTCATTCCCAAGGACTTTGAGTTGGTTGGAAATCCTTCACTTCTGAGTGGAGAGGGAGTTAACCCCTCATCAAGTGATGAGTGTGAATCTGAGTAACTTAATCACATTGGCAGAACGACTGTGGTGGGGAAAGACGTTCTAATCTAAGCCCTAACAATTTTTCTTTGTGTTGACAAAGATCTAACTGCTGAATGCAGGTCTTCCAAGTAATGCGTCATTTCCTTGGTAGCTGTCTGAACTGCAAGCATTTTGCATTCTTAGGCTATCCACCTCCTTTTCCAGGGCTGCTTTACTCTGAATGAAAAGGCTGGTTTCCCTGTGGAAAATCAGTAGCAAGCATTTTAACAATGGGTCTCTGGACGCAGTCTGCGCATCACATCTGTCTGTGAGAAGCAGCTCTATTTCTTTCCTGCACTCACTGAAACTCAACCTGCTGATGAGTTCAGGGCAGCCAGGGTTTAGGCTCTGTGCTAGGGAGGAAATTAAAAGCTCTACACAGGGGCTCTCCATTGTTGACGGTGAGACTAGACAGGATGTCTAGTACAAAACAATGTTGTTGGCTATGGTGTTGTGTTGGCAGACACCTTTTAGTGTAGCTTTGGCAGTACACTAGCCTAACAAACAATGCACTGGCCTACACTATGGGAAGTAGCTTTCTGTGAAAAAGGGGTAGCTACGGCACCAACTAGTGGCTCTAGTGGGCATAACAGATTTGGGCCAGTAAAGTAAATGCAGGTTTACAGAGAAAGTTTGCTTACAAACTTTCAATATGCATTAACTGAAATGCAAGGCAGTAAGGTACAAAACTTATAACAAAGGGCTGTTAGCACACCGTGGCTCTATCTCAGGCTCTATTTAATTAAAAATTACCAATATAACGTAAGATATTATAAAACTTGTACATATTTAAGAATTATAATAATAATAAAATACTGAAGTAAATGAGGAGGAAGAGGGGCAACAAACATGGATATTGGCCTGTAAATCTTGGCTGATGGAAGAATAAATATTCTGGGAGTATTACCTTGATTAGTCCAAGACTGTGATGATAAAAAGTCTATATTGTTTTTTTATGATAAAATCCTGGCAGATAAAAGACTTATTGGCAAGAGATCTGACATTGAGTAACCAGAACTGAGTTGATTCAACAGCAGCGAGAGAAGATGGGATTTTAACTGTGATCAGATTGTTTCTCAGTGGACTGAGAGTGAATTTTGGTAATGCACACTGCCTTTCAGTGATCCTAACAGTAATGAGTGAATTAGGGAAAACAGAAACCAAGCCAGCACCAGCAGGACCTGCACTGTCCGGCTATGAAATACAGAGCCAGGATGCTGGACAGGGTCCATCAGTTAAGACTTGAAGCGATGAAGTTAATAAAATTATAAGTCAGTTTTCCTGTTCCTCTCCTGTTAGGATGCAACCCATCAAGTTTAAAAAGGACCCACTTGGTCCAGAAGGAATCAAAGTATAAAACCAAGTCCAGTTGAAAGATTTTGCATCCACAGGTGTAGACTAAAAATACGGCTAAAGCGTTTAGAGCTCTTGGTCATAGTGGGAGTGGGACCAGACAGGACACACCTCCTCCCCAGGCTTTACACTGTGGAGGATAGGGACTCCAGTTCATAGTGCAGCTAGAAGGATTGCCTGGCCATGACGTCATTAGTGCCAACATACACTATCAATAAGAAGTTCTGAAAAGTCAGCTAATCTGAAAAGTAAGTAATCACAGCAGGAAGCTTTAAAACCCTGATGACAGAGTCATCAACAATCAAAATCTCTGGTAGGGTTTCCTTTGTAAAGTGCGAGCTTCGATCGGAGGGTTGGGCTAATCATTAACAAGCTGTGCAGGTTCACTGAGTGATTGATTTCCTGAGCTGATGCTTGCGTGGGGGGAAACACAGTAACAGGTAGTTTTTGTTGTTATTATTATTATATTATTATAATTGTTAGCTACCTGTTACCTGTTATTACCTGTCAGCTAACTACACTTACTAAGATAACTAGGGTCAGTTAGTTGTTAGCTACATGACCTGTCAGCTAACTACACTTACTAAGATAACTAGGGTTAGTTAGTTAGTTAGTTAGTTGTTAGCTACATTACCTGTCAGCTAACTACACTTACTAAGATTACTAGGGTTAGTTAGTTGTTAGCTACATTACCTGTCAGCTAACTACACTTCACAGATTCAAGATTCAAGATTCCTTTATTGTCACTACACAGAGTACAGCGAAATTTGAAGCAGTCCTGATGGTGCAATCACACATAAGTGTAAAAGATAAGATAAAAACCTTGTTCAATGCAAGTTTAACCTAAACTACTATAAAATAAGTAAATATATATATATAAAAAAGAAAAGTATAAATATATATATATATATATATATATATATATATAACTAGAAATGTTGACCTATGATACAATATATACAATACAATTACAATACGGTCGAGGCAGTATACAGTACAATCAAGGCAGTAGTTATTGCACAGTAATAATAGTACTGTGGCGACCCCTGCTGTCGATTATATGTTAGGGTTCCAGTGAACCTACCATTAGGGCCTTCTGGGAACACCTGGGCCCGGTGCTCCCAGCCTATAAAGCTTAAGCTCATGTCTAATTCTCTCTCTCTCTTTTTTCCCTGCAGACACCATCGCAGGGCATGTGGCAGCCTTCTGTTATCCTTGGTTAATCTTTTGTTGTTTTATATATTTTACAACATGCACACACCACTTACACTCTCCATGCACACCTTACACTACTGATACTACTGATATTCACACTCTTCTTTCTCTACAGTACCTGTCAGCTAACTACACTTGGTTAAAATAACTAGGTTTAGTTAGTTGTTAGCTACATTAGCTAACAACTGCTATACTGACATTGAACCTATAAAATGTAAAAAATTGAAACCCAATTGCCAAAATATGTGTTCTGTATAAAGTTCAAGGAAAAGATGCCAAAAAAATAACAATTACCAAATGCTGTTAACTATTTAAAAATAGTTGTCCCTAACATAGTTACTTTTTGATTGATATATATAAACATTTGAACTTTATACTGCATGATCATCTTCTCAGTCAGGCTAGTCATTATCTGTTGAGACTGTTTCTTTAGTCAATCTGAAACTTGATAGTGTGACACGAAAATAAAAATAAATCTTTGTTAAAGTCACTCATTAATGATAAGCTTCTACAAATACTGATATGTGAAATTCAATAAACACGTCTTTAAGAAATAATTAACTAGTAATTTAAACATTTGATGAGTAGAGAATTTGGGATTATATTCCCAAATTCAGGTTGCTGGAAATAATTTATGTCTTTCCTCTTTTTGTAAAAATGAAAAAAGCTGATTATTCACACATTATTTTTTATGAAAACATGAAATAGTGGAAAAAACATACAAATATAACTAATAAGATAATAATGTAATAAATTTCAAAATATAGGTTCATGTACTGATTGAGAAAGGAAGATGTGTCATTTCTGTCAACTATGTTTAGATTACAAAAAAAACTTGCAACTCAATTTTTTTTATTGTGCAACAGAAACAATAATTTTTCTTCCAGATGTTCCAGATGTCATATAATTCTGAACAAAAAACAATAAAAGCACATTAGTATTTAACTAAACTGAATTATTGACATGATTTAAACAAATGAGATAACATTGGACCAAAACTAATTTTAATTCAACCTGTTCAAGACAAAAGAGATTGTCATAAACACACCGTCTCACACAATCTGCTTTGTTTGAGTAACACACACAAACACGCCCTCATGGATAAACTCTGAGGTCAAAGACTTCCTGTAAATGGAGAAGGGAGGAGCCATACTGATCATGTCATGTAAGAATATGAGAACAGGGAGTAAACCCTGTAAGTGAAAGTGTTCATTCAGTCAGCTCAGACTCCATTTTGACTCAACGGAGCAGGAGGAAAACAAAAGAGTGAAGAAGGGTGAGTGTTAATCCAACATTTTATTACTTTACTGTTAAACTCTCTGAGTCAGTTTTGTCCCTGTGGACTGTAGAGGAGAGAAATGTTAGAATGAACTCAACAGTTTGATTCATCTGTGAACACAAAGTCGTGACTGGCTGAATGATACTCATTAAACCTGCTGTAACCCAAGAAAACAAGCAGAGATTTAAAGAGAACTGACCGGGTGGATACTGGATGGTTTTATTATACTGTATACTGTGTGTTTGTGTGACTCTTGAACAAACTTGTTTCCTTTACATGTTCTGAGCTCACAGTCAGTGTTCCTGTTTAACCTCTCAGACTGACTTCAGATCAGAAGATGAGTGATCGTGTGGAGGAAGAGGAGGACAGAGCAGAGTCTCTAGTCTCTGGCTGTCTGTTTATGAAGAGTGACCGGTCTAAAGTTGATCCTCCATTCTTCAGTAATGAACCTGAACTTTCAGACACAAAGTAAGAGAGCTGCTTTATTCAAATTTCTGCACAAATGTATTTTACAACTAAAATTTAACAGACTTTGTTAAATGAACTCTTCTTCTTAGTATCTGTGACAGCTGTCAGTCACCTAGAGAAGATGTAAACTAGTCTAAGAAAACGGCTACAAACTTTTAAGTAAGGGATAATGTAGAGCTAGCGGGTCATTGTTGTGAAAGAATCCCCTTCAGGGTGATGGAGCAGCATCGCCCTGAAGGGGATTCTTTCACAACAATGACCGGCTCGCTGTACATTATCCCTTACTTATTGTTGACAGTAGCAGTAGTTTGTGTGTTTAGAGCTACCTTAATGAACTATAAAAGAGAATTTATCAAGGATTCATGTGATGTGAATATAATCATCTTGGTGTTTGCAGAGTTCAGTACAGACAGAGAGCAGAGTCTCCGGTACCGAGCTGTCTGTCTATGAAGAGTGACCAGTCCAAACGTTCTCCTTTACACTTCAGTAATGAACATGGACACTCAGCCACAAAGTAAGAGACTGTTTTTACTGTAAGCTGACCTGATGGATGATGATGCATTGAGGATGAAGACTAAATGTTCTGCTAAAAGATTTATTTATTTATTTAAGGGCTGAGGTAAAGCAGCTGTGGACGGAAGCAGCAGAAGAACTTATTTTAGTCACCTAAAAACGTGTACGCTATATTTAGAATATTTTCTCTGCTTTACCTCGCCATCAGACAGCCCTTTCTGACGGAGAACTGAAGCCGTTATATCACTGTCTTCAGAGCCACCAGACTCCATTCACAAAAACAGTAATTTTACCTCTCAGAACACAGGAGTTGCTGGTCTACCGCTGCATCCATCGGTTAGTTAGTTTGTGTTATTGTGTGACTTTCTGATCTGAACTAATGTGGCGTCCATAGCAGTACATCGCTTAGCTTCCTGCTGGTACTCCTGTCTGCTTCTCCTGACTGGGAGCACGCCGACCGCCATCTAAGTTACTGTATTAATACACTGACTATTAGGATGTATAGATACTGTACATGTAGCAGTGTCATCATCTATGTAACTGTATTAATACACTGACTATAAGGATGTATAGATACTGTACATGTAGCAGTATCATCATCTAAGTAACTGTATTAATACACTGACTATAAGGATGTATAGATACTGTACAGTGTCATCATCTAAGTAACTGTATGTTTGTGTATTTAGAGCAACTAAAATGTCTGTGTCATCAGAGAATTTATCAAGGATTCGTGTGATATGAATAAAATCATCTTGGTGTTTGCAGAGTTAAGTACAGATCGAGAGCAGAGTCTCCAGTACCCAGCTGTCTGTCTATGAAGAGTGACCAGTCGAAACGTTCTCCTCTACACTTCAGTAATGAACCTGGACCCTCAGACACAAAGTAAGAGACTGTTTTTACTGTAAGCTGACCTGATGTATGATGATGCATTGAGGATGAAGACTAAATGTTCTGCTAAAAGATTTATATTCCTGATGCAGAACTCTTAGTGCAGATACAGTTTCAAACTAAGATGGATCTTAGTCTGGGTTTTATAGCCACAAACTACTGATTGTATTTCTGTAACAAAACACCTGAGAACCTCCATTTCATAATTTAAACGTCAAGAAAAATATAAATATTTTTGCCCAAACATTTAAGTCGCTGTAAAGATTTACAACTATTCAAAATCTGAAAGAATGTGCTTCAAATGTGTAATTCATTTTCTCATATTTGTCCTCAAAATACTGTGTTGGTTTGACTTCTCCTAAAATCAGCTGTTATGACATTTTTTTTTGAAGTGGGGTTGTATGTATACTGCCGTGTTCTGGGAAGTAAAACTACTGCTTTTGTGAATGGAGTCTGGTGGCTTTGAAGAGAGCTATATAACAGCTTCAGTTCCCCGTCAAGAAGGTCTGTCTGATGGCGAGGTAAAGCAGCTGTGGACGGGATCAGCAGAAAAATGTAATTTAGCCACCTAAAAAAAATAGATGCAAATATTCGTTAAAGTGTACGCTATATTTAGAATATTTTCTCTGCTTTACCTCACCATCAGACAGCCCTTTCTGACGGATAACTGAAGCCGTTATATCACTGTCTTCAAAGACACCAGACTCCATTCACAAAACCAGTAATTTTACCTCTCAGAACACAGGAGTTGCTGGTCTACTGCTGCATCCATCGGTTAGTTAGTTTGTGTTATTGTGTGACTTTCTGATCTGAACTAACGTGGCGTCCACAGCAGTACATCAGTTAACTTCCTGCCGGTACTCCTGTCTGCTTCTCCAAACTGGGAGTACGCCGACCGCCATCTAAGTTACTGTTTTAATACACTGACTATAAAGGATGTATATATACTGTATTAATACACTGACTATAAGGATGTATATATACTGTATTAATACACTGACTATAAGGATGTATATATACTGTATTAATACACTGACTATAAGGATGTATATATACTGTACATGTAGCAGTGTCATCATCTAAGTTACTGTATTAATACACTGACTATAAGGATGTATATATACTGTATTAATACACTGACTATAAGGATGTATATATACTGTACATGTAGCAGTGTCATCATCTAAGTTACTGTATTAATACACTGACTATGTTGATGTATATATACTGTTCATGTAGCAGCGTCTTCATGCAGAAACCTACGTCAGGTCACGTGGGAGAAAGTTTTTAGAAGGGCTTGAAGGGAAAACAGCATTTTGAGGCGAACACATTCGTACGTAGACTTCAGAATGGAATACATAAGGAACACCACTGGGTAGATACAGAATGATATAAAACAAAATTATGCCATGCCAATGCTATGATTTTGTTGATTTTGTGTTTGTATATTAAATTTCTACTAAAATGTATTTACTAACTGAAGTTTAACACACTTTTGGTGACACAAAGAGAATTAATTTGTACATTCTTCCTCTTCGTATCTGTGACAGCTGTCAGTCACCCAGAAAAGCTGTAATCTAAAACGACTAATACAAACTTTTAAACCAAATTATTGACAGTAGCAGTAGTTTGTGTGTTTAGAGCTACTGAAATGTCTTTGTCATCAGAGAATTTATCAAGGATTCGTGTGATATGAATAAAATCATCTTGGTGTTTGCAGAGTTCAGTACAGATCGAGAGCAGAGTCTCCAGTACCCAGCTGTCTGTCCATGAAGAGTGACTTGTCCATGTGGACTCCTCCAGACTTCAGTAATGAACCTGGACCCTCAGACACAAAGTAAGAGACTGTTTTTACTGTAAGCTGACCTGATGTACAACGATGCATTGAGGATGAAGACTAAATGTTCTGCTAAAAGATTTATATTCCTGATGCAGAACTATTAGTGCAGATACAGTTTCAAACTAAGATGGATCTTAGTCTGGGTTTTATAGCCACAAACTACTGATTGTATTTCTGTAACAAAACACCTGAGAACCTCCATTTCATAATTTAAATGTCAAGAAAAATATAAATATTTTAGCCCAAACATTTAAGTCGCTGTAAAGATTTACAACTATTCAAAATCTGAAAGAATGTGCTTCAAATGTGTAATTCATTTTCTCATATTTGTCGTCAAAATACTTTGTTGGTTTGACTTCTCCTAAAATCAGCTGTTATGACAGCTTTTTTTGAAGTGGGGTTGTATGTATACTGCCGTGTTCTGGGAAGTAAAACTACTGCTTTTGTGAATGGAGTCTGGTGGCTTTGAAGAGAGCTATATAACAGCTTCAGTTCCCCGTCAGGAAGGTCTGTCTGATGGCGAGGTAAAGCAGCTGTGGACGGGAGCAGCAGAAAAACGTAATTTAGCCACCTAAAAAAAATAGATGCAAATATTCGTTAAAGTGTACGCTATATTTAGAATATTTTCTCTGCTTTACCTCACCATCAGACAGCCCTTTCTGACGGAGAACTGAAGCCGTTATATCACTGTCTTCAAAGCCACCAGACTCCATTCACAAAACCAGTAATTTTACCTCTCAGAACACAGGAGTTGCTGGTCTACCGCTGCATCCATCGGTTAGTTAGTTTGTGTTATTGTGTGACTTCCTGATCTGAACTAACGTGGCGTCCACAGCAGTACATCAGTTAGCTTCCTGCTGGTACTCCTGTCTGCTTCTCCAAACTGGGAGTACGCCGACCGCCATCTAAGTTACTGTATGTAACGTTAATACACTAACTATAAGGATGTATAGATACTGTACATGTAGCAGCGTCATCATGCAGAAACCTAAGTCAGGTCACGTGGGAGAAAGTTTTTAGAAGGGCTTGAAGGAAAAATAGCATTTTGACGCTAAACATTCGAACGTAGAGTTCAGATTTGAATACATAAGGAACACCACTTGGAAGATACAGAATGATATAAAAACAAAATTATGCCATGCCAATGCCATGATTTTGTTGATTGTGTTTGTATATTAAATTTCTAATAAAATGTATTTTCTAACTGAAGTTTAACAACCTTTTCATGACAGAAAGAATTCATTTGTACATTCTTTCTCTTCGTATCTGTGACAGCTGTCAGTCACCCAGAAAAGCTGTAATTTAAGAGGACTAATACAAACTTTTGAACCAAATTATTGACAGTAGCAGTAGTTTGTGTATTTAGAGCTACAGAAATGTCTTTGTCATCACAGAATTTATCAAGGATTCATGTGATATGAATAAAATCATCTGGGTGTTTGCAGAGTTCAGTACAGACCGAGAGCAGAGTCTCCAGTACCCAGCTGTCTGTCTATGAAGAGTGACCAGTCCATAGGTATTCCTCTACACTTCAGTAATGGCCCTGGACCCTCAGACACAAAGTAAGAGACTATTTTTATTGTAAGCTCACCTGATGTACGATGATGCATTGAGGATGAAGACTAAATGTTCTGCTAAAAGA
Source organism: Sebastolobus alascanus (assembly GCA_916701645.2). Taxonomy (NCBI): domain Eukaryota; kingdom Metazoa; phylum Chordata; class Actinopteri; order Perciformes; family Sebastidae; genus Sebastolobus; species Sebastolobus alascanus. The sequence continues at coordinate 538,600 of CAKAOJ020000235.1, forward strand.
TTTATATTCCTGATGCAGAACTATTAGTGCAGATACTGTTTCAAACTAAGATGGATCTTAGTCTGGGTTTTATAGCCACCAACTTCTGATTGTATTTCTGTAACAAAACACCTGAGAACCTCCATTTCACAATTTACACTTCATGAAAATATTCATATTTTTGCCTGAAAGTTGAAGTCTCTGTAAAGATTTACAACTATTCAAAATCTGAAAGAATGTGCTTCAAATGTGTAATTCATTTTCTCATCTTTGTCCTCAAAATACTGTGTTGGTTTGACTTCTCCTAAAATCAGCTGTTATGAAAGCTTTTTTTGAAGTGGGGTAGTATATATACTGCCGTGTTCTGGGTAGAAAAATTACTGCTTTGGTGAATGGAGTCTGGTGGCTTTGAAGAGAGCAATATAATGGCTTCAGTTCCCCGTCAGAAAAGGCTGTCTGACGGCGAGGTAAAGTAGCTGTGGACGGGAGCTTTACCTCGCCATCAGACAGCAGTTTCTGACGCGGGACTGAAGCTGTATATCACGGTCTTCAAAGCCACCAGACTCCATTCACAAAAACAGTAATTTTACCTCTCGGAACACAGGAGCTGCTGGTCTACCGCTGCATCCATCAGTTAATTAGTTTGTGTTAAATTGTGACTTTCCGATCTGAACTAACGTGGCGTCCACAGCAGTACATCGCTTAGCTTCCTGCCGGTACTCCTGTCTGTTTCTCCAAACTGGGAGCACGCCAACCGCCATCTAAGTTACTGTGTGTAATGTTAATACACTGACTATAAGGATGTATAGATTACTGTACATGTAGCAGTGTCATCATCTAAGTTACTGTATTAATACACTGACTATAAGGATATATATATACTGTACATGTAGCAGCGTCATCATTGAGAAACCTACATCAGATCACGTGGGGGAAAGGTTTTAGAAGGGCTTGAAGGGAAAATAGCATTTTGACGCTAAAACATTCGTATGTAGAGTTCAGATTTGAATACATAAGGAACACCACTGGGAAGATACAGAATGATATAAAAACAAAATTATGCCATGCCAATGACATGATTTTGTTGATTGTGTTTGTATATTAAATTTATACTAAAATGTATCTACTAACTGAAGTTTAACACACTTTTGGTGACACAAAGATAATTAATTTGTACATTCTTCCTCTTCGTATCTGTGACATCTGTTAGTCAACAAGAAAAGATGTAATCTATGAAGACTAATACAAACTTTTAAACCAAATTATTGACATTAGCAGTAGTTTGTGTATTTAGAGCTACTAAAATGTCTTTGTCATCAGAGAATTTATCAAAGATTCATGTGATATGAATAAAATCATCTTGGTGTTTGCAGAGTTCAGTACAGATCGAGAGCAGAGTCTCCAGTACCCAGCTGTCTGTCCATGAAGAGTGACTTGTCCATGTGGACTCCTCCAGACTTCAGTAATGAACCTGGACCCTCAGACACAAAGTAAGAGACTGTTTTTACTGTAAGCTGATCTGATGTACGATGATGCATTGAGGATGAAGACTAAATGTTCTACTAACAGATATATATTCCTGATACAGAATTATTAGTGCAGATACTGTTTCAAACTAAGATGGATCTTTGTCTGGGTTTTATAGCCACAAACTTCTGATTGTATTGCTGTAACAAAACACCTGAGAACCTCCAATTAACGATTTACACTTCATGAAAATATTCATATTTTTGCCTGAACGTTGACGTCTCTGTAAAGATTTACAACTATTCAAAATCTGAAAGAATGTGTTTCAAATGTGTAATTAATTTTCTCATCTTTGTCCTCAAAATACTGTGTTGGTTTTACTTCTGCTAAAATTAGCTGTTATGACAGCTTTTTTTGAAGTGGGGTTGTATATATACTGCCGTGTTCTAGAAAGTAAAATTACTGCTTTTGTGAATGGAGTCTGGTGGCTTTGAAGAGAGCGATATATAATATAAAGGGCTGTCTGACGGGGAGGTAAAGTGGCTGTGGACGGGAGCTTTACCTCGCCATCAGACAGCCCTTTCTGACGTGGGACTGAAGCCATTATATTGCTCTCTTCAAAGCCACCAGACTCCATTCACAAAAGCAGTAATTTTACCTCTCAGAACACAGGAGTTGCTGGTCTAATGCTGCATCCATCAGTTAGTTAGTTTGTGTTATTGTGTGACTTTTTGATCTGAACTAACGTGGCGTCCACAGCAGTACATCGCTTAGCTTCCTGCTTTTACTCCTGTCTACATCTCCAAACTGGGAGCACGCCGACCGCCATCTAAGTTACTGTATGTAACGTTAATACACTGACTATAGGGATGTATATATTTCAAGCAGGAGAGACTCCATATCAAACGAACAATAATTTATTACATGGTGCATGATATGAAGAATAGTGCAAAGTCTTTGGTGATCAGATGCCTTCGTGACGTAGTATATCAAAGGGGGTAGTGATGCCGTGGTGAGATTAGGTATATCACCCTAGAGTCTTGACAATGGTGGTGTTGGTGAAGGGAGTTACTGAATAACCGATGAACGGATGTGGAGCAGGACTGGGCACTGACTATGGTGAAAACTGGAGGTGAAGGGTGGAGGCGTGTTGCATCACTTCGTATTGAAATGAGAACTGACAGCAGCGGAGAGGAGAACAGTTTTAAAATTTGATTGCAACCATATGATTGGCTCAGGGAGAACATGGCTGAATCAGTTTGGTTAACTAAGAGCGAAACGCCCAAAGTAAGCTGATAGAGTAGGAGCCAGTGAGAGAGAGAGAGCCAGAAAGTGATGAACCAGTGCCATGAGTGGGATCATGATGGAACATTGCATTGAGTGGGGTCACAATGGACCAGTGCATTGAGTGGGGTCACGATGGACCATGGGGTCACATTGGACCAGTACAATGCGTAGGGTCACGATGGACCATGGGGTCATGATGGACCAGTGTGATGAGTGGTGTCACGATGGACCAGTGCATTGAATGGGGTCACAATGGACCAGTGCGACGAGTAGGGTCACGATGAACCAGTACGATGAGTGGGATCACGATGGACTATTGCAGTGAGTGGGGTCACGATGGACCAGTGCGACGAGTGGGGTCACGATGGACCAGTGCGACGAGTGGGGTCACGATGGACCAGTGCGACGAGTGGGGTCACGATGGACCATGGGGTCACAATGGACCAGTGCAATGAATGGGGTCACAATGGACCAGTGCATTGAGTGGGGTCACGATGGACCAGTGCGACGAGTGGGGTCACGATGGACCAGTGCGACGAGTGGGGTCACGATGAACCAGTACGATGAGTGGGATCACAATGGACCAGTGCGATGAGTGGGATCACGATGGACCAGTACGACGGGTGGGGTCACAATGGACCAGTGCGACGAGTGGGGTCACAATGGACCAGTGCGACGGATGGGGTCACGATGGACCAGTGCGACGAGTGGGATCACGATGGACCAGTGCGACGAGTGGGGTCACAATGGACCAGTGCGACGGATGGGGTCACGATGGACCAGTACGACGGGTGGGGTCACAATGGACCAGTGCGACGAGTGGGGTCACAATGGACCAGTGCGACGGATGGGGTCACAATGGACCAGTGTGATGAGTGGGATCACAATGGACCAGTGCATTGAGTGGTGTCACGATGGACCAGTACGACGGGTGGGGTCACAATGGACCAGTGCGACGAGTGGGGTCACAATGGACCAGTGCGACGGATGGGGTCACGATGGACCAAGGCAGCGAGTGGGGTCACAATGGACCAGTGCGATGAGTGGGATCACGATGGACCAGTTCATTGAGTGGTGTCACGATGGACCAGTATGACGAGTGGGGTCACGATGGACCAGTATGACGAGTGGGGTCACGATGGACCATGGGGTCACAATGGACCAGTGCAATGAATGGGGTCACAATGGACCAGTGCATTGAGTGGGGTCACGATGGACCAGTGCGACGAGTGGGGTCACGATGAACCAGTACGATGAGTGGGATCACGATGGACCAGTGCATTGAGTGGTGTCACAATGGACCAGTGCGACGAGTGGGGTCACAATGGACCAGTGCGATGAGTGGGATCACGATGGACCAGTGCATTGAGTGGTGTCACGATGGACCAGTATGACAAGTGGGGTCACGATGGACCAGTATGACGAGTGGGGTCACGATTGACCAGTATGACGAGTGGGGTTACGATGGACCAGTGCATTGAGTGGTGTCACGATGGACCAGTATGACGAGTGGGGTCACGATGGACCAGTATGACGAGTGGGGTCACGATTGACCAGTATGACGAGTGGGGTCACGATGGACCAGTATGACGAGTGGGGTCACGATGGACCAGTGCGACGAGTGGGGTCACGATGGACCAGTATGACGAGTGGGGTCACGATGGACCAGTATGACGAGTGGGGTCACGATGGACCAGTGCGATGAGTGGGATCACGATGGACCAGTGCGACGAGTGGGGTCACAATGGACCAGTGCAACAAGTGGAATCACGATGGACCAGTGCGACGAGTGGAGTCACGATGGACCAGTGCAACAAGTGGGGTCACAATGGACCATGGGGTCATAATGGACTGGTGCGATGAGTTGGGGTCAAGATGGACCAGAAACAATAGAGAGGTCATGATAGACCACAGACCAGATCAATAGAGAGGTCATGATGGACCAGTGCGACGAGTGGGGTCACGATGGACCAGTGCGACGAGTGGGGTCACGATGGACCAGTGCGACGAGTGGGGTCACGATGGACCAGTGCGACGAGTGGGGTCACGATGGACCAGTGCGACGAGTGGGGTCACGATGGACCAGTGCAATGAGTGGAATCACGATGGACCAGTGTGACGAGTGGAGTCACGATGGACCAGTGCGACGAGTGGAGTCACGATGGACCAGTGCAACAAGTGGGGTCACAATGGACCATGGGGTCATAATGGACTGGTGCGATGAGTTGGGGTCAAGATGGACCAGAAACAATAGAGAGGTCATGATAGACCACAGACCAGATCAATAGAGAGGTCATGATGGACCACAGACCAGATCAATAAGGAGGTCAAGATGGACCAGTGTGACGTGTGGGGTCATGATGGATCAAGGGCACGAGTGGAGTCACGATGGACCATGGCGTCACGATGGACCAGTGCAATGCGTGGGGTCACGATGCACCTTAGGGTCACAATGGACCAGTGCAATGGGTGGGGTCATGATGGACCAGTGCGATGAGTGGGGTCAAATGGACCAGAAACAATAGAGAGGTCACGATAGACCAGATCAATAGAGAGGTCTTGATGGACCAGTGCAACCAGTGGGGTCATGGTGGACCAGTGAGACGAGTGTGGTCACGATGGACCAGCGCAATGGGTGCGATCACGATGGACCGGTGCGATGAGTGGGGTCAAGACGGACCAGAAACAATAGAGAGATCATGATAGACCACAGACCAGAGCAATAGAGATGTCACGATGGACCAGATCAATAGAGAGGTCATGACAGACCAGAACAATAGAGAGGTCACGACCAGACCACAGACCAGAGCAATAGAGAGGTCATGATGGACCACAGACAAGAGCAATAGAGAGGTCACGATAGAACAAAGCAATAGAGAGGTCACGATGGACCAGAGCAATAGAGAGGTTACGATAGACCAGAGTAATAGAGAGGTCACGAAGGACCAGAGCAATAGAGAGGTCACCATAGACCAGAGCAATAGAGAGGTCACGATAGACCAAAGCAATAGAGAGGTCACCATAGACCAGAGCAACAGAAACCACATAGTTATATCGCTCTCTTCAAAGCCACCAGACTCCATTCACAAAAACAGTAATTCTCTCTCTCAGAACATGGGAAATGCTGGTCTACCGCTGCTTTGATCAGTTAGTTTGTTTTATTGTGTGACTTTTGGATCCAATCTAATGTGTGTTGACGGTTTGAGTTTGTTCTTTAACTAACTACTTATGTAAAACATTGTGAAGGGAATTTAAGCTCACTTACTAATGATTTAGAGCTTGCAGTTGAAAGTTTTGGATCATTTGTAAGTGGACCTTTGACCTTAGATTTTCTCATAAAAATAAATGTAAACCATCTGGATTTGAACCAGAGACCCCAGTGTTACATACTGTGTGTCTTAGACTGCTGGTCTACCACACTATTTAGACCACTTCTAACCTCAGTTCAAACCTAACTAACACAAGCTAAGCTGCCCAAAGTAACCATGAGACTGTTAAGGACATAATCAGCTCTCTTTAATGGAGGACTTTTATTGTGAAGTAGCTGTAGAATGTATTGAGACCTACAAAATAAAACAGGATACAAACTACAAACAAAACCCAAGACCATGACAGTACCCCCCTCTCAAGGGACCCAAACGTCCCTAAAACAGAGTCTATGAACTCCAACAGGGTAGGCGGAGGGAGTCCGGAGGAAGGATTAAGGGGCAAGCGGCCTGAGCGCTGAACGGGGACGGGGCAGGAAAACGCAGGTGTACGAACCGGGGCAGGACAGAAAGGAGAAACTGATCAGTAGGGCGTCGGCAAAGGCATGACCGCAGCGGTGGTTGGCGGTGAAGGCAGGGCCACATCAGTGACCGACGGCACGACTCCTCTGGAACACGGCCAGGGAGGCGGGACCCCTCTGGAGGACGACCACGAAGATGGGACCCCTCTGAAACTCAACGTGCAACAACAGCTGTCAGTGTGTCAGTGTGCTGACTTGACTATGACTTGCCCCAAACTGCATGTGATTATCATAAAGTGGGCATTTCTGTAAAGGGGAGACTCGTGGGTACCCATAGAACCCATTTACATTCACATATCTTCAGGTCAGAGCATTCTTCCCGACAAGCTAGCATGACATGGTTGGTAACAATCGATTTTATTAGGTTTTTTATGTTACCAGTATCTTCACTGAATGCTGAATCCAAACAGAAAAGTACCAACACTTTAACTGTTCCCTGTGACCATCTGAGCTTTAAGACAGTGTCGGCGATTCAACAAATCATTTTAGTTATAAAGACATGTCTTCACAGGAAGAGGAAGAGGAGTGATGTCTCTGTGGAGGAGCAGCTGTCCCGCTGTGCTTTGTGTGAGGACGTCCTGATGGGTCCAGTCTTTACCAGCTGTACCAGCTGTGGACACAGGTTCTGCAGACAGTGCATCACCTCATACTGGGACCAGTCTGCTTCATCAGGAGACTCCTCCTGTCCCCAGTGTGGAGAAAGATCCAGAACAAGAGCTGGACTGCAGACAGCCAGTCAGACCAGCACTGTACAAAGTAAGACTATCTGTCTGATGACGTCTCCGTGTCTGAAAACACTACTTGTTGTTTTAATACAGTGACATGTGTTGTGTCATACAGCACGACCATTTAAGATCATTATAAATATCATTACATTTTAAGTCCACCTGGAATTTAACTGCATGTTTTTTCTGCTCCAGCATTCATATGTGCTCTGTATCACCTGTCCTGTGTTCTCCTTTGAGAGGAAATCTGAACCCTTTGGTTTTATGATAGCACCCCTTGTCTTGGCATTAACCCAGGGGCCAGCAACCTTTACTATCAAAAGAGACATTTTTGGCGCAAAAAACAAACAAACTGTTCATTGAAAGACCACAGGGACAGTCACACACAAAACAAACTATACACTAAACTAAACTACTATACACAACAAACTATTTAACTTAGGAACTTCAAATTTGGTATGATGGTTGACAGTGTGGTCTAGTTGTGCCTTTTGGGGGTTAGAAGTCCAGGGTACCCACAATTTTTTAACTTTGGGCAAAAAACTGTGATTTTTTTCGACTTACAGCTGCACATTGACATTTGACTACTCCCCTACTTCAGTAGGGGTCAAGCAGAAGCGGGGGGGTATGTGAGCCATGCTCACTTTTGCCTTGTTTGATCAGTGGATCAGTTTTAAATATTACAGTGAGGAAGGAACAGCCACAGGGAGCTGTTTAGATGAAGAGCTGCAGACGGACAGCTGAGGCTCCGCCTCCTCTGCTGTCAATCAAACATGTACACCGACTGAGAGAAAAAGGAGCATTTCTTATGCTTTTACAAAAACTGGACTGTATAACCTTGACTTCTTTTTTTTTTTACTTTATATTAATCACTTTCATATTAGCAATGAAAATAATGAGCAGATTGTCAAATTTTGTTTGTTTTGTCTCAAACCTTTTTCCTTCTCTTTCAGCAGATACAGTTCTGCAGGAGGTTGTAGATGAACATAAGATCAGTCTGAGGAAGAGATGTGAATGTGTGACTGAAGGAACTGATGAAACAGGAAGTGGAACCCTCTTCAACAGGATCTACACTGAGCTCTACATCACAGAGGGACAGAGTGAAGAGGTTAATACCCAACATGAGGTTTGGCAGCTTGAGACAGCTTCCAAGAAGAAGACCCTCCATGACGCTCCAATCAAGTGCCACGACATCTTTAAAGCCTTACCTGACCAACAAGGACACATCAGAGTCGTTCTGACGAACGGCGTCGCTGGCGTTGGAAAAACCTTCTCAGTGCAGAAGTTCTCTCTGGACTGGGCAGAGGGCTTGGAAAACCAAGATGTCAGTCTGGTGGTTCTGCTTTCGTTCAGGGAGCTGAACTTGATCAGAGATGAGCAGTACAGTCTTCTCATGCTGCTCCATGTTTTCCATCCAAAATTACAGAAGGTCACAGCAGAGAAGCTCGCTGTCTGTAAAGTTCTGTTCATCTTTGACGGCCTGGATGAAAGCAGACTTTCACTGGATTTCAAGAAGAAGAAGGTTGTGTCTGATGTCACCCAGAAGTCATCAGTCAACATGCTGTTAACAAACCTCATCCAGGGGAATCTGCTTCCCTCAGCTCTCGTCTGGATAACTTCCCGACCTGCAGCAGCCAATCAGATCCCTCCTGCATGTGTTGACAGGGTAACAGAAGTACGAGGCTTCACTGACGCCCAGAAGGAGGAGTACTTCAGGAAGAGAGTCAGTGATGAAGAGCTGTCCAGCAGAATCATCTCACACATCAAGACATCCAGGAGCCTCCACATCATGTGTCTAATCCCAGTCTTCTGCTGGATCGCTGCTACAGTTCTGGACCACATGTTGACTATAGACCAGAGAGGAGAGCTGCCCAAGACCCTGACTGACCTGTACTCACACTTCCTGTTGGTTCAGACAAAGAGGAAGAAGCAGAAGTATGGTAAGGGACATAAGATGAGTCCACAGGAGCTGACGGAGGCTGACAGGGAAGTTCTTCTGAAGCTGGGGAGGCTGGCGTTTGAACAGCTGGAGAAAGGAAACATCATGTTCTACCAAGAAGACCTGGAGCGGTGTGGTCTTGATGTCACAGAGGCCTCGGTGTACTCAGGAGTTTGTACAGAGATCTTCAAAAGAGAGTGTGTGATCTTCCAGAAAACAGTCTACTGCTTTGTTCACCTGAGCATTCAGGAGTTTCTGGCTGCAGTCTACATGTTCCACTGTTACACAAACAGCAACACAGAGGTACTGAAGGACTTCCTGGGAAAAAAATATGTTCATTCAACTCTGGATGACTTCCTGAAGAGAGCCATGGAGAAATCCCTGAGGAGTAAAAATGGCCACCTGGACCTGTTTGTTCGCTTCCTTCATGGCCTCTCTCTGAAGTCCAACCAGAGGCTCTTAGGAGGTCTGCTGGGTCAGACAAAGAACATTTCAGGAAGCATCAAGGGAGCCATCAACAACCTGAAGGAGATGAAGACCAATATCTCTCCTGACAGAAGCATCAACATCTTCCACTGTCTGGTGGAGATGAACGACCACTCGGTACATCAGGAGATCCAAAAGTTCCTGAAGTCAGAGAACAGATCAAAGAAGAAACTCTCTGTGATCGACTGCTCAGCTCTGGCCTACACGCTGCAGATGTCAGAGGAGGTTCTGGATGAGTTGGACCTGAAGAAGTACAAGACCACACAGGAGGGACAACTGAGACTGATTCCAGCTGTGAGGAACTGCAGAAAAGCTCTGTAAGTCCAGTGCTAATTATGAAATTATTTTTTAAAGCGATAACCGATCCTCGTTAACTGATTATTAACCGTTAACCGATAAGATTAGTGCCTCGAATGCAGCAGTGCGCCAGCTGCAGTGTATGAGCACAACAGACATTTGAGTCCCCAGTTCACCGTCAGGAGAGTTACTGTAGCAGCCACGGTGCTGCGTTCACTGTCCAGTTCACCGTCAGGAGAGTTACTGTAGCAGCCACGGTGCTGCGTTCACTGTCTCCAGTTCACCGTAAGGAGAGTTACTGTAGCAGCCACGGTGCTGCGTTCACTGTCTCCAGTTCACCATCAGGAGAGTTACTGTAGCAGCCACGGTGCTGCGTTCACTGTCTCCAGTTCACCGTAAGGAGAGTTACTGTAGCAGCCACGGTGCTGCGTTCACTGTCTCCAGTTCACCGTCAGGAGAGTTACTGTAGCAGCCACGGTGCTGCGTTCACTGTCTCCAGTTCACCGTCAGGAGAGTTACTGTAGCAGCCACGGTGCTGCGTTCACTGTCTCCAGTTCACCGTAAGGAGAGTTACTGTAGCAGCCACGGTGCTGCGTTCACTGTCTCCAGTTCACCGTCAGGAGAGTTACTGTAGCAGCCACGGTGCTGCGTTCACTGTCTCCAGTTCACCGTCAGGAGAGTTACTGTAGCAGCCACGGTGCTGCGTTCACTGTCTCCAGTTCACCGTAAGGAGAGTTACTGTATCAGCCACGGTGCTGCGTTCACCGTCTCCAGTTCACCGTAAGGAGAGTTACTGTAGCAGCCACGGTGCTGCGTTCACTGTCTCCAGTTCACCGTCAGGAGAGTTACTGTAGCAGCCACGGTGCTGCGTTCACTGTTTCGGACATGTAACCACTTCTCCAGTAAAAGTCTCCACTGCACATTTAGTTTAGTTTAGCAGGTTGTCAGCTGTGTGTCTGTCCGGTGTAACTTTAGCGAGTGTCCGACAGAACGTGTGTGTGTGGCAGCGGTTAGTGTGTGTTGTCGGTGGCGTTATAGCTGTGAACGTAGGTGTAGCAGACAGTGTGTGTACAGTTTATTAGTCGGTGAATAAATGCTACGAGGCTATAACTCTTCCGCTCAAGCGAGCTCAAGACGGGAGCCAACTTCCTGTATCTGTAACTCCGGCTCAGGTGGACTGTTAAGGTGGACCAGCTTTTTAATTAATTGTTAATATTTATTTTAACAATTTAACCGATAGCGTTAATCGGTTGAAATTCTTAATGTCGGTTAAATGGTTAATTATTAACATCCCTAGTCCAGATGTGATTAACTTTATAGATCAACTATAAATTATTCTTGAAATATAATATTCTTATAAATATTCCACGTGTTTATAGCATAAATATGTCAGTTGTATTTTGTCACAGATGTTCTTGAGCTGTTTCAAATGTTGAGTTAAACATGTTTCAATAGTTTGTGTTTCTAGCTGTCAAGTTTATGAACACTTATTCTATTTATTTCTAATAATTGTTACATTTTACAGTTTTTTCTTATTTATCTTTTTGGGTGATGGAGACGACATGTGAACCTGGTAAAAAAAATTAAAAAAAACAAAAGATCAGCTGGCTGGTGGAGCGCTGGGTCTAACCGGTGTAACGGCATTATTACTTATACACTGAGTTTTAATGTGCTTTTCTAATCAAGAAGGCCTCATGCTAACTTTGTGGAGACAGACCTGGGATCAGATCACACTGACAGACTGGACATTATGGAAGCCTCAATGTAACTACATTTTCTCTCTCTTCATATGCAAGATTAAAGACAAACAAAGATTAAAAGTCTGCCGGTTTGAGAGAGAGTGATGAGAATTATTGTTTCATATCAAACAGTGAGATAAGATTAGCTGAGCAAATGTTAATCAAATAAGTATACAGTATATCAAACTGTTTAGTCATCAAATGTATGAAGTAAATATAAACTGTCCTCTTTCATTATAACATATTTTGTCATTTTTTATGTCATGACAGACTTGGACTCTGTGGACTCTCAGATACTCACTGGGAAGTTGTGGCCTCAGCTCTGAAGTCCAACCCCTCCCATCTCAGAGAGCTGGACCTGAGTCACAACTACCCGAAGGATTCAGGAGTGAAGCTGCTGTCCGCTGGACTGGAGAGTCCAAACTGTAGACTGGAGACTCTGAGGTCAGTTCACTGACTGTAGCTTATGTAGTTTGTACACACACACTCTCTCCACACTGGCTCTGCTCCAGATGGCTCTATAGAGAGGGACGTTCACGTTTTCACGTCGGCCACTGTAGCTCTCAAACACGCTTGGTACACAGGAGAGGCTTCAGTTGGTTGTAATCACCTCACATCACCGCTAGATACCTAACTAACTAGATAACTAAAAACCTATTGACTTCCAGACGAGGGAACAGGAAGTGCTAAAATGCTAACTCATTTCTGGGTGTTAGGACTCATTCCTGCAGCTCTCTATTTGAACATGTCTAAAGGTGCAGCACTCTTCAGCAAACACGTATTGCACCAACTTAAAGGCACATAAGTGATTATTATGAATGACACCATCTAATTAGAGGTTTCTTTGGTTCTAAGTTATTCCCACGTTCTTTTTGACAGCAGATCTAACTGTGCTCTGTTTTCATGTCAGCATAGTCTAATTATTTGATTATTGCTGCAGACATTTAGATTACAAAAAGAACCAAATAAATATTCAGCATCAGAAACATCTTTGCAGGTTCATATTTTTTTCAAGTCTATCTGAATACAATACTCAGATGTTCATATGTACATTCAAAGAGTTATTGATGTCTGTCATCATTCCTTCTGTCTTTGAAGCAATCCCCGTATAACCTGAGTGTTACGAGATGAGGACTAAATCCACAGTCTTGTTCTGTGTAAAATGACCTGTAAAGTTGATCTTAAACTAATCGGAGTCTTCAGCAGTCTGAGTTAGATGTATTAGGGCTGGGTGACTTGGAGAAAATCAAATATCACAATATTTTTGACCAAATACTTCGATATTGATGTTGCGACGATATTGTAGGGTTGACCATTGGTGCTTTTACAAATATTTACACAATGAGATCAGTATCATCAGTAATGTGGATCTCATGACTAAGTGTAAATGACAAATAAAAGAACAGCTAGAACGGTGTGGTAAGTTCAGAAAATTACATCACTTTACTGTAACGTAGCCTTTAAAATCAGGAAAAGCTGACACATATGCCATATCACAATATTACGATAATACGAAAATCTAAAATGATATCTCATCTCATATCACAATATTGATATAATATGGATATATTGCCCAGCCTTAGTATGTATCCAGTAAGGAAAAAATGTAATATATAATTCCTGACAATGACTGATATATTTGACTTCAGGACATCTCTGACAACATACATGCTGAAAATCAAACGTTTTAATGTATTCATTTATATATTTTTCAAATTAAAAGTCCCTAGAAGTGTATGATTTTGAACTTTTTCCCTTCATGGTCTAGTGTTAAAAAAAATATAAATCGCAAAATCGAATCACAATACTTGTAGAATAGCAATACTTAAAAATCAGAATACATATTGAATCGTGATAGTATTGAATCAGGAGATAGTTGAATCATCCCAGCCCTAGTTAACACTCACTTGATTTGTCGGAGTCAGACTGCTGAATCTTTATATTAGTTTCAGTTGAACTTATGAAGTCATTTCTTACAGTGTAGTTGTGTTATGAAGGGACCACTTCACAGGAGGAATGATTACTGCCACCAATAACTCTTTTAATGTACATATGACATGTGGCTGTTGTTTATAGACACACTTGAACAAATGTGGACCTTTCCTGTAAATTACATAAACCTACTGAGCTACCAGATACAGTGAGAAGAAGGCCATGTAATAAATTAAGTAATGAAGTCCAAGAAGTCTGATTTGATATTGATCCTCTAATTCCAGACTTGACTGAGATCAGCAGCATGTTATTTATGTGTGTTGACATGAATAGGTGTATGAATGTTGTGGTGACATTTGGGTGATAAAACCTGAACACATCTGATTGGATTATAAATTGATTTTTATCTCCATCATGTATTCTTTATTCAGATTGAGTGGCTGCAGTTTGTCAGAGATCAGCTGTGATTCTCTGGTCTCAGCTCTGAAGTCCAACCCCCCCCATCTGAGAGAGCTGGATCTGAGTAAGAACAAGCTGCATGATTCAGGAGTGAAGCTGCTGTGTGGTTTTCTGGAGAGTCCACACTGTAGACTGGAGACTCTGAGGTCAGACACCATTTTTTACCTGTATAATGAGATTAATATGATGTGAAAGTTGTGGTGACAGTAAACTGCAGACATAAGGCTGATATTATACTGATCCACACTGAGTATCTTCATGCTAAAGTAAATTTTCTTCTTCAGTGGTTTAGTCCATTGACTGTGGCAGAGCAATGTTTAGCTACACATTTAAATCCTCAATATATCACAATTGACTTTCATCATGTTAAAAAAAATATATAAATATAAAGAATAAATAAATAATCTCTATTTCAGCTATCAGACAATAACAAATATATTCAGTATTTGTTTTTTCTTCAAATTTTATGAAGCTATTTTGATGCTTATACTAAGTGAAGAGTTTAAACTGAAGATGCTTTGAATTTATGACTATTTCTAAAATATATATTATAGATGTCTTATCTTAAATATCTTTTGTTCACATTTCCCCAAATTCATCCTGACATATTTGACATCTTTGGAAACTTTGAGATCTTGAGTCGAATCTTCAATCAATTTCTGTGGGTTTTTATTTGTGTTTATTACATGGCTGTGATGAATACTCGATTCTGATTGGTCAATCATGGCATTCTGCGGTCTGTAATTTCTGTATTACAGACCGTTGCTATATATAACAGACCGTTGCTATGCATAGCAGACCGTTGCTATGTATAACAGACCGTTGCTATGGGCGCAGCTCTGATGTCGGTCTCTGGAGGACTGTTTTTGCGTCAAAATATTGATTTCTTCAGTAAGTAGCCGTGTAATAAGCGGGATAATGTACAGCGAGCAGGTCATTGTTTGCTCCGCGTCAGGGTGCAGCATCGCCCTGTCCGGGATTCTTTCACACCAATGACCGGCTCGCTGTACATTATCCCTTACATATTTGCTAATAACCAAATCTGCTCCTACCAAACCCCTACAATTGGTGCCCCGTGTGAGGCTTTTTCATACCAGTTTTATTGCGATATGTATGGATGCAATAATCCAGAATTGTCAAATTTGGGTCATTCATTTTTCAGAAATTTTGATTTTTGAAAATGAATTTGCACACAATTTGTCAAGCATATAGTCAGTTGTGGGCTGTGGATTGTTTCAGTGTTTACTAGTGGTTAGTTCTTTTACTTTTTGATTTAAATAGCAATTTTGGTTGCTATTCGGTTTTGAAATCCCTAACACACTAACATAGCTGTTACTCACTAGAGGTGCTAGAGTCACCTCATTAACCCTCCTGTTGTCCTCGGGTCAAATTTGACCCGTTTTCAAACGTCATTATATCATAAATATGGATTTCTTTCACCTAATTACCCCCAAATTACATGGATGGTTCCCTGCTATGGTCTTTCCCAAAAATAATAATGACCACTACTTCTGTTGCATTATGGGTATTTTATTCAAATTGATAGCACCTGTGGTCTTCCCGGGTCAATTTTGACCTGGTGGTGCAATGTGTCACACTATTGTGTTTTTCAGCAAATAAACACACAGAAGCACAACCACACACATACACACACCTCAAACACACCGTTGCTATGTATAACAGATTGTTGCTATGGGCGCAGCTCTGATGTCGGACTCTGGAGGACCGTTTTTGATATTGATTTCTTCAGTAAGTAGCCGTGTAATAAGCGGGATAATGTACAGCTAGCGGGTCATTGTTGTGAAAGAATCCCCTTCAGGGTGATGAGAGACCTCCGCTTGACGTCGGGGTGCAGCATCGCCCTGTTGGGGATTCTTTCACAACAATGACCCGCTAGCTGCACATTATCCCTTACTTGCTGCTCAACATGTTACGATCAGTGTGGTGTTGGACCCAAATGCAGACACAGACAATGGCCGGAAGTTGAACAAAGGCTTTATTTGCCAAAAAGCAGGAATGGTGAATGGAATGAATGACGGAGGAGGTTGGAATGAGCAGGGCAGGCAGGCAGGCAGTGATCCTAGGCAGAGGAGAACACAGTGTTATCAAACACGAAAAAACACGATCAAAAGATATGAACAAGATTTCCAAAATAACAGCTAAGGGGCCGGGGCGAAACTACCGCTTGGGTCGAGTCAACGATCTGGCGTCGAATGACTGAAGAGCTGGGGTATTTGAACTGTGGTGATGATTGAATGGAATGCAGCTGTGCAGATGGATTAGGTGGTATGACGTCAGCAGAGCGCGGGAGAACAGAGCCTGCAGGGTAGGAGACCTCACACACACCACAGCCAGACACGCCCACACTAGACAGACAGGGAACTGGGTACAAGAGGAAAAAAGGGAAGAGACACACTAGGACAGCTGATGTCATGAATATATCATGACACAACATGAGTTTGTATAGATGGATCCACTGGTGGAACTGTCAGAGTTTAAGAGGTGCAGTCACTACGTCTTTATTGAAGTAGCAGCACTTTGTCATTAATATTAATGAGAGCTCTGTTTCACTGTCTGTATTTTACAGTTTTTAACCTGCATCCTGTTGGCTTCAGTTGTTTGGAGTTTACATTTTCTAAACTTCTACGTTCTAAACCTTCTTCAGCTCTGAACACATTATTAAACATTGAATGATTTCAAGCAGGAATGTTGTCTTCTAAACTTACATCATTTATTCTTTATTCAGATTGATGAGCTGCAGTTTTTCAGAGATCAGCTGTGATTCTCTGGCCTCAGCTCTGAAGTCCAACCCCCCCCATCTGAGAGAGCTGGATCTGTATAACAACGAGCTGCAGGATTCAGGAGTGAAGCTGCTGTGTGGTTTTCTGGAGAGTCCACACTGTAGACTGGAGACTCTGAGGTCAGTTCACTGACTCTCTGTTACTATTAGAGATCTTATATCTTTAATTAACAATTGAACCTGATTTATGTACAAACATAATTTACATCCATAAAGTTGTTAATGTCCTTTTCTTCATATTTTCATGTTTCATGAACTAGTCACAAAAGACTTGTGTTTCTTAAAGAAAGTGTAGAAAATGTCCACTGTTAGTTGTTAAAGTAAATGAATGTTTATCATTATTGGTAAATGGTCACATCTGGATACAGAAGATCCTCTTAACTTATATCTGTTATAAATTGATCAAGTTTACGTCATGAAGTAGAAATATTTCTCGTATTCCACAAATAATGTCTGATCATTGATATTGATCCTTCAGCACACACACACAGATGAACACAGAGATCAGCAGCATGTTATTGATGTGTGTTGACATTAATAGGTGTATGAATGTTGTGGTGACATTTGGATGATGTCTGTAGAAGGCTGACATTATGATGATCCACAATAACACAATGACAAAGTCACTCTACTCATTTTAGGGAAAAGATCATTGATTTAGGACATAGTAATGTTGAGCTACACATTTAAAACCTGAACACATCTGATTGGATTATAAAGTGATTTTTATCTTCATCATTTATTCTTTATTCAGATTGAGTAGCTGCAGTTTGTCAAAGATCAGCTGTGATTCTCTGGCCTCAGCTCTGAAGTCCAACCCCCCCCATCTGAGAGAGCTGGAGCTGAGAGGAAACAAGCTGCAGGATTCAGATGTGAAGCTGCTGTCTGATCTGGTGAAGAGTCCACACTGTAGACTGGAGATTCTGAAGTAAGTAGACAGTCGGAGTCGGTCCATGCTGGTTTCAGCAGTATTGTTGTGATGTGTTTCCTCAGTGAAGCTGTGAGAGGAGAACGGTGACACACAGAGAGAGAGAGAACAGTCAGCCAATCAGATCAGCCAGAAGCTTGTTGTGATCATGTGTTAGAGTTGATGTGAAGAAGATGTTGTTGTTGTGTTCATGTCTCCAGGAAATAAAGCTGGATTACAGCTGACAGCATCACAACATGTATAGAGACAGTGTTCCTCATCCATCAAACTGTCGTACCATCAAATCTGATCACAAAGTCTTTGTTCTCTCATTGATCAGTTCATCTTTGTCACAGCTCTGAGATCAGTCTGACTGAAGCCTCAAATCACTGGCTCTTATTTCATAGAACCATGGTTACATTTAGTAACCATGATGTGGTCTTTCTACAGACCAGAACCTCTGCTGAAGTCCAGTAATCATTTGTCAGTGTTTTTTGACATCTTTGAACCCTAACAGCAGTAAATCCATCATTAAAGTGAGCAGTGAATATCTCTCTGATTCTGCAGTAATGATGCGTTCAGGACTCTCAGCAGTTTATTTCCACTGTGTACTTCAGTGAAATCTACAGACTTGATGCCCAAAGTCTCTGCAGGTCTGTGAGTGCTGAGCTCAGTGTGTTCACTCCAATACGTTAACATGAGAGCTGAAAGGAAGCTGGCTACGCTACACAGACTGAAGTCCCTGCTGCTCTTTGTACTGGATGTTTTATTTCAATTTTTATTTGACCTTTATTTAACCAGATAAGTCAACTGAGAACCAATTCTCATTTACAATGACGACCTGGCCAAGAGGCAGCGACAGAAGGCAAGGCCGTACAAGATATTAGATCATAGAACATAAGTACGATAAGTGCAATAAAACATTAGACAGAATTATATACAGTATATATATATAGATATATATATATATCTATATATATATAGATATATATATATCTACTGTATGTGGTGTGTTCCAGAGAGGCAGATTCAGAAGCAGGTGCAGTGATCAGAAACTATCTCTTGTAATGAGTTCTTAAAGGAGGGTAACAGGATGAGGGTTTGGAGTTTTAGTGTCTTTAGTAACTCGTTCCAGTCACTAGGAGCAGCAAACTGGAATGAGTGACGACCAGAGGAGATGCAGACTTTAGGAACGACCACACTGATGAATTTACTAGAAGATAAATTGCGGTTACTGTTGGAGATATTGAGTAGTGAGCAGAGATATGGAGGTTGGTTCTGCTAATGATAGTTTTATAAATGAACTGTGTGCTGCATCAGTGACTGACAGCTGATGAAGGGAGTCTCTGTAAACACTGATTCATGACTTCTGTTCTCTTCTTCTCTCATCAGATGGAAGTGATCTCTGTCAGAGTGAGTGATCAGAATAGTGGATGTGTTGAGAGGATCAGCCGTGTCCTGATGATCCACAGAGGTTCACCACCTGGACCTGGATCTGATTTTGTCATTTTTTTTAATCATTCATATATTCTGAACCCAAAATGCCTCTGCAGAATAGTTCAGTTTATGACAACATAACTGTAGATTAACACATTTAAATAGATCTTTCTGCTTTGCTTTGTGTTGCAGCTCCACCCTGTGGAACGATGGAGTTTTACTGTTTATTTCCACATATTTCTAAATAACAGTGGAAGTTAATAAAGTTACTCTATTGAAACCAAGTCCTCAGGAAGAGCGCCGGGCTTTGATGCACGTTTTCGTAGTGGCCAAGCGGCGGTACTACAACTTCCATGTCCCATCACGTGATGCCACTGGGCCCAAAAAGACTTTTTCCCATTGACTTGCATTGGGAAAGAGACGTCTGTAACTCAGAGGATAATTTTTTGAGGTGAATCAACTCCCCAGTATGAACACTCTAATCGTCCTTATTTAAATCATTAGGTCCTAAAAGTTGTAAAATGCACTAATAGCTGAATCCAGAGTTATTTCCCTTCCTCTGTTCATGTAAATGAGACCCAGACCGAGGCTGGAGAGAGGGATGGGAGGAGGAGTTAAAGGAGCGAGGGATGGGAGGAGGAGTTAAAGGAGAGAGGGATGGGAGGAGGAGTTAAAGGAGAGAGGGATGGGAGGAGGAGTTAAAGGAGAGAGGGATGGTAGGAGGAGTTAAAGGAGAGAGGGATGGGAGGAGGAGTTAAAGGACCGAGGGATGGGAGGAGGAGTTAAAGGACCGAGGGATGGGAGGAGGAGTTAAAGGACCGAGGGATGGGAGGAGGAGTTAAAGGAGAGAGGGATGGGAGGAGGAGTTAAAGGAGAGAGGGATGGGAGGAGGAGTTAAAGGAGAGAGGGATGGGAGGAGGAGTTAAAGGAGAGATGGATGGGAGGAGGAGTTAAAGGAGAGAGGGATGGGAGGAGGAGTTAAAGGAGAGAGGGTTGGGAGGAGGAGTTAAAGGAGAGAGGGATGGGAGGAGGAGTTAAAGGACAGAGGGATGGGAGGAGTTAAAGGAGAGAGGGATGGGAGGAGGAGTTAAAGGAGAGAGGGATGGGAGGAGGAGTTAAAGGAGCGAGGGATGGGAGGAGGAGTTAAAGGAGAGAGGGATGGGAGGAGGAGTTAAAGGAGAGAGGGATGGGAGGAGTTAAAGGAGAGAGGGATGGGAGGAGGAGTTAAAGGAGAGATGGATGGGAGGAGGAGTTAAAGGAGAGAGGGATGGGAGGAGGAGTTAAAGGAGAGAGGGATGGGAGGAGGAGTTAAAGGAGAGAGGGATGGGAGGAGTTAAAGGAGAGAGGGATGGGAGGAGGAGTTAAAAGAGAGAGGGATGGGAGGAGGAGTTAAAGGAGAGGGGGATGGGAGGAGGAGTTAAAGGAGAGAGGGATGGGAGGAGGAGTTAAAGGAGAGAGTGATGGGAGGAGGAGTTAAAGGAGAGAGGGATGGGAGGAGGAGTTAAAGGAGCGAGGGATGGGAGGAGGAGTTAAAGGAGAGAGGGATGGGAGGAGGAGTTAAAGGAAACACTACTGCTCCTGCTCTATGGGCCCAATGGATGAGGAAGATCATCGGATGATCCGGGTACTTTATCACTCTGCAGTCGAGCCATTTTGGCTTCATGCTCCACTGAGCAACTCTCATAGGAATGAACAGGAGCCTCTGAAGCTGTATCCAGTTCTCTTTATACATCCATGATTAAAACCAATACCAGCCATTTCTCATATTATAGAAGATAAATATTTGCTTGTAACAAATAGGAAGAATTAGATAAAATCAAATCAAGTAAAAAGACAGCTACTTCGTCTTTCCTGCGGCAGTTAGGATTCCCTTTGCTGTGCTCTGAACGCCTTTCTTTTCTCTCTTCTAGTAACCCACACACATACGCACACACACATACCCATTTTACTAACAACATTGGGACCACGTTCTCCATTGTGCTTTGTCTTTATCTTTCGCGGCCTCGTCCACCATTAGGAGCAACCTCACAGTGTCACGTCCTTCCTCTCACTCCTCCCCCACACATACACACACACACACACGCACACACACACACACACACACACACACACACACACACACACACACACACACACACGCCTTTATGCTTGTTTTATTGTAGTTTAGTGCTTAGAGCTGCTTTTTGTAGGATAGCCGTTTGTTTTCTTTGAGTATTATTGATTACTAATTACTATTGCTTAAGTGTTATTGATTATTGATTGATAGTGTTGACGTATTGTTAATTATTGATTGATACTGCTAAATTAAAATAAACTTGTTGTACATTTAAAGAGCAGTTGTTTGTGATTATTTGTGTTTATGTGTTGTAGTAACAGCTGGTTGTAAGTGTCAGTGCTCAGATTCACCCCTTCACCGTTCACCTCATAAATGTAAAGTAGTGTTTAAATACTGGCATTGTGAGTGAACAATCCTTTGAGACTGTATCAACGGTTTGGTTATTGGTCCCTGATTCCAGGGTGGTGCCCTGTTATTATTAATGCTTATTAATAATTGTATGAATACCAATAACTTTATTGATATTAATAATTCATATTTGCTTATAACCAAATCTGCTCCTACCAAACCCCCTAAAATTGGTGCCCCATGTGAGGCTTTCTAATACCAGTTTTATTGCAACGTTTATGGATGCAATAATCCAGAATTGTCAAATTTGGGTAATTAATTTTTCAGAAATTTTGATTTTAGAAATTTATTTGAACACAATTTGTCAAGCATCTAGTCTGTTGTGGGCTGTGGTTGTTTCAGTGTGTACTAGTGGTTAGTTCTTTTCCTTTTTGATTTAAATAGCAATTTTGGTTGCTATTCGGTTTTGAAATCCCTAACACACTAACAGTCACCTCATTAACATCCTAATGGTGGAAGTCACTGAAAAAGGCCCCGGATTGATGAGATCCGTCCAGAAATGCTGAAAGCTTTGGGTGTGGAGGGGCTGTCTTGGATGACACGTCTCTTCAACATTGCGTGGAAGTCGGTGACAGTGCCTACGGAGTGGCAGACCGGGGTGGTGGTTCCCCTCTTCAAAAAGGGGGACCAGAGAGTGTGTGCCAATTACAGGGGTATCACACTACTCAGCCTCCCTGGTAAAGTCTACTCCAAGGTGCTGGAAAGGAGGGTTCGGCGGATAGTCGAACCTCGGATTGAAGAGGAACAATGCGGATTCTGTCCTGGCCGTGGAACTACGGACCAGCTCTTCACTCTCACAAGGATCCTGGAGGGGGCCTGGGAGTATGCCTATCCAGTCTACATGTGTTTTGTGGACTTGGAGAAGGCGTATGACCGGGTCTCCCGGGAGATACTGTGGGGGGTGCTGCGGGAGTATGGTGTGTGGGGGGCCCTTCTTAGGGCCATCCAATCTCTGTACGCCCAAAGCGAGAGCTGTGTTCGGTTTCTCAGCAGTAAGTCGGACTCGTTTCCGATGGGGTGGCCTCCGCCAGGGCTGCGCTTTGTCACCAATCCTGTTCGTGATATTCATGGACAGGATATCGAGGCGTAGTCGGGGGGAGGAGGGTTTGCAGTTCGGTGTGCTGAGGATCTCATCGCTGCTTTTTGCAGATGATGTGGTCCTGTTGGCATCATCGGTCTGTGACCTCCAGCACTCACTGGATCAGTTTGCAGCCGAGTGTGAAGCGGCTGGGATGAGGATCAGCACCTCTAAATCTGAGGCCATGGTTCTCAGCAGGAAACCGATGGATTGCCTACTCCGGGTAGGGAATGAGTCCTTACCCCAAGTGAAGGACTTCAAGTACCTCGGGGTCTTGTTCGCGAGTGAGGGGACACTGGAACGTGAGATTGGCCGGAGAATCGGAGCAGCGGGGGCGGTGTTGCATTCGCTTTACCGTACCGTTGTGACGAAAAGAGAGCTGAGCTGGAATGCAAAGCTCTCGATCTACCAGTCAGTCTTCGTTCCTACTCTCACCTGTGGTCATGAGAGTTGGGTCATGACCGAAAGAATTAGATCGCGGGTACAAGCGGCCGAAATGGGTTTCCTCGGGAGGGTGGCTGGCGTCTCCCTTAGAGATAGGGTGAGAAGCTCAGTCATCCGTGAGGGACTCGGAGTAGAGCCGCTGCTCCTTTGCGTTGAAAGGAGCAAGCTGAGGTGGTTAAGGCATCTAGTAAGGATGCCCCCCCCCCTGGGCGCCTCCCTAGGGAGGTGTTCCAGGCACGACCAGCTGGGAGGAGGCCACGGGGAAGACCCAGGACTAGGTGGAGAGATTATATCTCCACACTGGCCTGGGAACGCCTCGGGATCCCCCAGTCAGAGCTGGTTAATGTGGCCTGGGAAAGGGAAGTTTGGGGTCCCCTGCTGGAGCTGTTGCCCCCCCGACCCGACCCCGGATAAGCGGTTGAAGATGAGTGAGTGAGTGAGTGAGTGAGTGATATATATATATATATATATATATATATATATATATATATATATATATATATATATATTTATTTATATTTATATATGTATGTGCTGTGTTCCAGTGAGGCAGATTCAGAAGCAGGTGCAGTGATCAGAAACTATCTCTTGTAATGAGTTCTTAAAGGAGGATAACAGGATGAGGGTGAGGAGTTTTAGTGTCTTTAGTAACTCGTTCCAGTCACTAGGAGCAGCAAACTGGAATGAGTGACGACCAGAGGAGGTGCAGACTTTAGGAATGACCACACTGATGAATTTACTAGAAGATAAATTGCGGTTACTGTTGGAGATATTGAGTAGTGAGCAGAGATATGGAGGTTGGTTCTGCTAATGATAGTTTTATACATGAATTGTGTGCTGCATCAGTGACTGACACTAACCAAATCTGCTCCTACCAAACCCCCTAAAATTGGTGCCCCGTGTGAGGCTTTCTAATACCAGTTTTATTGCAACATTTATGGAAGCAATAATCCAGAATTGTCAAATTTGGGTAATTCATTTTTCAGAAATTTTGATTTTAGAAATTTATTTGAACACAATTTGTCAAGCATCTAGTCAGTTGTGGGCTGTGGTTGTTTCAGTGTGTACTAGTGGTTAGTTCTTTTCCTTTTTGATTTAAATAGCAATTTTGGTTGCTATTCGGTTTTGAAATCCCTAACACACTAACAGTCACCTCATTAACATCCTAATAGGATAAGAGTAACACTTTAGCCTTTAAGCCTTTAACAATCTAACACATTTTGTAAACCACAGGTCGAAGCTTCTCACCTGTGAATTTACAGCAGCATAGCATCAGCCTTCCAATTGTAACACAGACCACAGGGGTTGCCTTTTACTAGCTGAGTAAAATGAGCAGCGAAGAGCCCCGTGAGTCAGGAGCCGATGCTCCCCAGGAGTCCAATAACCCAGCCTTGCAGGATGCGGTCACTGGCCTCCTCAAGCTCTCCTTAAGGGAGAAAGAGAGCCTTAATAGCTAGTGCTAGCACTGTAGATAGTAAGTTGGCAGAGCTGGTGGACTTTATCAATCAGCCGACTGGGAAGCCACAGCGTACCATCCCGGAGGTGCTCGGTTAAATAGCGACGCCCCAGGTCTGGAAGAGGACCACACCTTTAAGTCCTTGTTCCTGCACAACCTCCATGAAAGTGTGACTTGAGTATGTACAGTAGGTCAAACAATCTCACCATGCAGGAGATATTAAATAGAAAGTAAGAACGTATGCACAGATGGCATGGGAGACACAGACGCACTGTGCTAGGAGGTACGACGACGACGCCCGAGTCCTGGGGATTCAGACCTCTGAAAGCACCGACTTGGCGCTCGAAGGCAACGAAATGCCTTGCGTTAGGGCGAATGCCAAGGTAATACCCCAGGGGCGCCGACCACCTCGCAAGCAGAATAGTCAACAAAACCAGGGGGGGGGGGGGTAGCCTAGGCCACTTCCACAATCAGGCCAGGCCAAGACAACAAAGTACCTTCCCACGAGAAGGGTTCAGTTCGACCAAATCCCCAAGCAAGGAGGCAAGTATAGCGATAAGGTCCCAAACCACCCCAGAGGGGAGGGTTTGCAAGAAATGGAAATCCTGATCCGAAGGTGTTTCAAGGAAGCGGTAAGACAGTTTGGAACAGCCAGTCAACCACCATCAGCATGACCAGGCCGGGTCCCATTCCCTTCTACCGCCAAGGTTTACTTTGTAAGCTGGGGAAGGGAACTACGGGAGCCCACATCGCTCCCTGGGACCGCCACACCTAACTTACCGCAACCTCCGTTCTTGACTTTCTTGGGCGACCTTGTCTGCAAGGGTAATGCCAGACGCATATACACCTCAGTAGTCATAGGGGGCTGTATCAGCACCCTTCCTCTGCTTGACTCCGGTTCCGAAATAAGCCTGATGTGTTCCAGCACTTTTGCAGAGGTTGCCAGAGCAATGCTCTCCCTCAATAAGCTGTTGCAAATTTAAACCTTCAACATAAGCATTACCAGTTACACACAGGATAGGTCACCCATCATAAAACGTGCTTGGGTTGACAACACTCTTCAGGGAATGACTCTCATGCATCCCATCCCATCTGTACTCTTGATACAGAGCCCTTGCTCGTCGGTCAGGACCTCTTGGATCAACTGGCCCCTCTCACGGATTGCAACCATGGACTCATTTGGGCTCAGGTGGACGTCCCGAAGCCACTTAGTCCAACAAGCAGCTGGCCAGCCCTAGATGGACAAGTCCCCGTTATCCAGGAGTCCAGAAGACCCCTACCGATGCTCATGCCTCTTCCAGAACCTGATCTTGGTTCCGATCTGCCCATGCCACCCACGAGCCCACAGCCACCTAGGCACAGTTCCTGACCTCGCTGGACAAGTTAAGTATTATTGATTACAGCTTTGAACAGCTTTATCACGTTTTTGCACTCATCGTCTCATGTTACTGCAGTCTTAGAAAGGGAGAGGTGAGAGGAGGGGTACTCAGTTGGTTGCAATCTGCAACCACAGCACAAGATGGCACTAAATCCTACACACCGTACCTTTAAACATGTAGGCGCAACAGTTCTTTTCTCACGTCCTCTTTATATATGAGCAGCTCAACCGTCCCTAAAGGTGAGCTGAAGAAGCCATTTTGGTGACCTACGTATATCCACGACCCCATCAAAAGAACCACACAACATGCGTTGCATCATGACAAACAGCATACTCATTTATTGGAGAGAAAATGACTGTACATTTTAAAAACAGGAAGAGGATAGATAAATAAAGCTTTATTATTTATTAAAAAAAAAACAATCATCCAACTAAACAAAATCCACAGTTATCAGTACTTTGGAAGTTCAAATTTGTACATAAAACATATTTACAAAATTTGTTGCTTTGCCCTTTTTTCTTTGTACATAAAATGAGAAAAAAAATAAACTTTGTACCTTTTGTTTTTAGTACAAATACATTTCAAAAAGCCCACAGTGTAAAAACTGTAAGGTCTAATGTGAAATTCCTTATGAATGGTTTTAGTAAAATTCTAGTGCATGCTGAATGGGAACACTGTGGATGAGAAGAGAGCCAGGCCTCCCAGCCTCCAACCACCACTTAACTCTATGTGATTTAGCTTATTTCATTTCAGGCATCCAAAAGCTGCAGATTGTGTATTGGACTATACATGGAAAACAAAGGAGAACAGCCCTACATATACATCCTCTAACTGGACTCATATCCACTCATTAAAATGACAGAAAAATTAAACTCAAGGACACGGAAACCCACTGAAGGACGTCACTTTGGGGGGGTTGTCTGGATCAGAGAGGAGCTGGATGATAAGTATAAATGGTTTTTAAACTAATCTCCCTCCTCAAAGCAGGACTCTGGCCGCCACCATGTAGCAGTGCTGCTGTGATTTATACCGAGAAAACATGACGAGAATCAATCCTTTGTGCCTTTAGCTTGAATGTAGAAAAGTGTTGAAAAAGATAAATGATGGGATTTAGTAAATGAAAGAACACCTTGTTTCTTTTTTTAAGGAGGTGAACAGATTTGGACTACGTGCTTGTTAATCTTTATAACGCTTTAGTGACAAAGACCATGTATCTGTAAGAATTTCAAAATAATCATTCAATAGTCATTAGAAACAAAAATACTTGTGGCAAATCCTGATCCAAAACCTTAAACACAACAAAAATAATAAATTAACAGGGTTTGTAATCTAACATCTTAGACATTTCTCTTTAAATTTCGTAGTTTTCTGATTCATTTCACAACAGTTCATTTACTGCTCACACATGCAAGGCTAAATCTCTATGTCAGTCCAACTGAAATCCCAATCAGCCATTTTTTTTGCATATCACAGTGATTTTTACATTTATTGTTAATATTTTTATCACTGAAAGGAAGAAAAAAAATCATCAGAAATGCTCCTTTAGCCTAAATGTAGCTTAACAGCTAAGAACAGAGAGTGCTTTGTTAAAACGACTACATGACTTAGTATGTAAACTGACCCATGTTAATATTTGCAGGTACATTTTTAAGCAGTGTACCACAGCTGACTAGCTAATTGGCTCTCTAGTCTTCAAACTGATGTTAGCGGTAATGTTTTCTCTGGTGGATGTTTGATAGAAAGCTTGTTTAGCAAGCCAGGGTGTGACACAAGACATGTCTGTTTGTAGAGGAGGAGACATTAGATAGAAAGCTACTGTTAGTCAGTGTCCTGATAGAACAGTGACGCTTAAAGCTTTAAACAAATACAGTGTTTAAGTTCTTTGTAGACGGAGAATGGAATCATTCTGATGGTTAATGCACCAGGGGCACTAACGTGAAACCAGAAACTGTAAAAATATCTTTTTGCCCTTTTCGATTTTTCTTTTTTCAAAAGAGAGCATAGGGCAGCTTAATTACAGAGCAGGTCTGTATGCTGTAGCTCAAAAAAACTTTAAGGCACTAATGTTTATAACACGTCTATCATTTAAAGTGGAAATGAAACGTTCAACCAAGTTAAGCTGGTTTACTAAATGGATTTCTACTCTAATGAACTATTATATAACAAATATGACAAATGTCAGCATTTAAGAGAAAAAAGAAAATCCGTTTCATCTTTTGTGACAAGAGCGCCGCCATGTTGCAGTACTCTAGTCTGTGATACAACGGCAGAGACCGTGAAAGACGGAGACTGAGGAGACACAGGACAGAAGAAAACAAAAAAGGGGACACTATTGTATTGCTCCTGGATGTAAAGATGAGTTTTACAAAGTTAAAAACAAGAACAAAACAGTCTGTTTCATAAACTGTCCCTGAAACGGAGATCAGTAACGTTACTGCAGCGCTGGCTAGTGAAGAGAACCTAAAATTGGTGCCCCGTGTGAGGCTTTCTAATACCAGTTTTATTGCAATATTTATGGATGCAATAATCCAGAATTGTCAAATTTGGGTAATTAATTTTTCAGAAATTTTGATTTTAGAAATGTATTTGAACACAATTTGTCAAGTATCTAGTCAGTTGTGGGCTGTGGTTGTTTCAGTGTGTACTAGTGGTTAGTTCTTTTCCTTTTTGATTTAAATAGCAATTTTGGTTGCTATTCGGTTTTGAAATCCCTAACACACTAACAGTCACCTCATTAACATCCTAATAGGATAAGAGTAACACTTTAGCCTTTAAGCCTTTAACAATCTAACACATTTTGTAAACCACAGGTCGAATCCTCTCACCTGTGAATTTACAGCAGCATAGCATCAGCCTTCCAATTATAACACAGACCACAGGGGTTGCCTTTTACTAGCTGAGTAAAATGAGCAGCGAAGAGCCCCGTGAGTCAGGAGCCGATGCTCCCCAGGAGTCCAATAACCAAGCATTGCAGGATGCGGTCACTGGCCTCCTTAAGCTCTCCTTAAGGGAGAAAGAGAGCCTTAATAGCTAGTGCTAGCACTGTAGATAGTAAGTTGGCAGAGCTGGTGGACTTTATCAATCAGCCGACTGGGAAGCCACAGCGTACCATCCCGGAGGTGCTCGGTTAAATAGCGACGCCCCAGGTCTGGAAGAGGAACACACCTTTAAGTCCTTGTTCCTGCACAACCTCCATGAAAGTGTGACTTGAGTATGTACAGTAGGTCAAACAATCTCACCATGCAGGAGATATTAAATAGAAAGTAAGAAAGTATGCACAGATGGCATGGGAGACACAGACGCACTGTGCTAGGAGGTATGACGAAGACGCCCGAGTCCTGGGGATTCAGACCTCTGAAAGCACCGACTTGGCGCTCGAAGGCAACGAAATGCCTCGCGTTAGGGCGAATGCCAAGGTAACACCCCAGGGGCCCCGACCACCTCGCAAGCAGAATAGTCAACAAAACCAGGGGAGGGGGTAGCCAAGGCCACTTCCACAATCAGACCAGGCTAAGACAACAAAGTACCTTCCCACCGAGAAGTGTTCAGTTCGACCGAATCCCCAAGCAAGGAGGCAAGTATAGCGATAAGGTCCAAAACCACCCCAGAGGGTAGGGTTTGCAAGAAATGGAAATCCTGATCCGAAGGTGTTTCAAGGAAACGGTAAGACAGTTTGGAACAGCCAGTCAACCACCATCAGCATGACCAGGCCGGGTCCCATTACCTTCTACCGCCAAGGTTTAGTTTGTAAGCTGGGGAAGGGAACTAAGGGAGCCCACATCGCTCCCTGGGACCGCCACACCTAACTTACCGCAACCTCCGTTCTTGACTTTCTTGGGCGACCTTGTCTGCAAGGGTAATGTCAGACGCATATACACCTCAGTAGTCATAGGGGGCTGTATCAGCACCCTTCCTCTGCTTGACTCCGGTTCCGAAATAAGCCTGATGTGTTCTTTTGCAGAGGTTGCCAGAGCAATGCTCTCCCTCAGTAAGCTGTTGCAAATTGAAACCTGCAACATAAGTATTACCAGTTACACACAGGATAGGTCACCCATTACAAAACGCGCTTGGGTTGACACCACTCTTCAGGGGATGACTCTTGTGCATCCCATTTACATCTGTACTCTTGATACAGAGCCCTCGCTCATCGGTGAGGACCTCTTGGATCAACTGGCCCCTCTCACGGACTGCAACCATGGACTCATTTGGGCTTAGGTGGAAGTCCCGAAGCCACTTAGTCCAACAAGCAGCTGGCCAGCCCTAGATGGACAAGTCCCCGTTATCCAGGAGTCCAGAAGACCCCTACCGATGCTCATGCCTCTTCCAGAACCTGATCTTGGTTCCGATCTGCCCATGCCACCCACAAGCCCACAGCCACCTAGGCACAGTTCCTGACCTCGCTGGACAAGTAAAGTATTATTGATTACAGCTTTGAACAGCTTTACCACGTTTTTGCACTCATCGTCTCATGTTACTGCAATCTTAGAAAGGGAGAGGTGAGAGGAGGGGTACTCAGTTGGTTGCAATCTGCAACCACAGCACAAGATGGCACTAAATCCTACACACCGTACCTTTAAACATGTAGGTGCAACAGTTGTTTTCTCACGTCCTCTTTATATCTGAGCAGCTCAACCGTCCCTAAAGGTGAGCTGAAGAAGCCATTTTGGTGACCTACGTATATCCACGACCCCATCAAAAGAACCACACAACATGCGTTGCATCATGACAAACAGCATACTCATTTATTGGAGAGAAAATGACTGTACATTTTAAAAACAGGAAGAGGATAGATAAATAAAGCTTTATTATTTATTAAAAAAAAAAACAATCATCCAACTAAACAAAATCCACAGTTATCAGTACTTTGGAAGTTCAAATTTGTACATAAAACATATTTACAAAATTTGTTGCTTTGCCCTTTTTTCTTTGTACATAAAATGAGAAAAAAAATAAACTTTGTACCTTTTGTTTTTAGTACAAATACATTTCAAAAAGCCCACAGTGTAAAAACTGTAAGGTCTAATGTGAAATTCCTTATGAATGGTTTTAGTAAAATTCTAGTGCATGCTGAATGGGAACAATGTGGATGAGAAGAGAGCCAGGCCTCCCAGCCTCCAACCACCACTTAACTCTATGTGATTTAGCTTATTTCATTTCAGGCATCCAAAAGCTGCAGATTGTGTATTGGACTATACATGGAAAACAAAGGAGAACAGCCCTACATATACATCCTCTAACTGGACTCATATCCACTCATTAAAATGACAGAAAAATTAAACTCAAGGACACGGAAACCCACTGAAGGACGTCACTTTGGGGGGGTTGTCTGGATCAGAGAGGAGCTGGATGATAAGTATAAATGGTTTTTAAACTAATCTCCCTCCTCAAAGCAGGACTCTGGCCGCCAACATGTAGCAGTGCTGCTGTGATTTATACCGAGAAAACATGATGAGAATCAATCCTTTGTGCCTTTAGCTTGAATGTAGAAGTGTTGAAAAAGATAAATGATGGGATTTAGTAAATGAAAGAACACCTTGTTTCTTTTTTTAAGGAGGTGAACAGATTTGGACTACGTGCTTGTTAATCTTTATAACGCTTTAGTGACAAAGACCATGTATCTGTAAGAATTTCAAAATAATCATTCAATAGTCATTAGAAACAAAAATACTTGTGGCAAATCCTGATCCAAAACCTTAAACACAACAAAAATAATAAATTAACAGGGTTTGTAATCTAACATCTTAGACATTTCTCTTTAAATTTCGTAGTTTTCTGATTCATTTCACAACAGTTCATTTACTGCTCACACATGCAAGGCTAAATCTCTGTCAGTCCAATTGAAATCCCAATCAGCCATTTTTTTTTGCATATCACAGTGATTTTTTACATTTATTGTTAATATTTTTATCACTGAAAGGAGGAAAAGAAATCATCAGAAATGCTCCTTTAGCCTAAATGTAGCTTAACAGCTAAGAACAGAGAGTGCTTTGTTAAAACGACTACATGACTTAGTATGTAAACTGACCCATGTTAATATTTGCAGGTACATTTTTAAGCAGTGTACCACAGCTGACTAGCTAATTGGCTCTCTAGTCTTCAAACTGATGTTAGCGGTAATGTTTTCTCTGGTGGATGTTTGATAGAAAGCTTGTTTAGCAAGCCAGGGTGTGACACAAGACATGTCTGTTTGTAGAGGAGGAGACATTAGATAGAAAGCTACTGTTAGTCAGTGTCCTGATAGAACAGTGACGCTTAAAGCTTTAAACAAATACAGTGTTTAAGTTCTTTGTAGACGGAGAATGGAATCATTCTGATGGTTAATGCACCAGGGGCACTAACGTGAAACCAGAAACTGTAAAAATATCTTTTTGCCCTTTTCGATTTTTCTTTTTTCAAAAGAGAGCATAGGGCAGCTTAATTACAGAGCAGGTCTGTATGCTGTAGCACAAAAAAACTTTAAGGCACTAATGTTTATAACACGTCTATCATTTAAAGTGGAAATGAAACGTTCAACCAAGTTAAGCTGGTTTACTTAATGGATTTCTACTCTAATGAACTATTATATAACAAATATGACAAATGTCAGCATTTAAGAGAAAAAAGAAAATCCGTTTCATCTTTTGTGACAAGAGCGCCGCCATGTTGCAGTACTCTAGTCTGTGATAAAACGGTAGAAACCGTGAAAGACGGAGACTGAGGAGACACAGGACAGAAGAAAACAAAAAAGGGGACACTATTGTATTGCTCCTGGATGTAAAGATGAGTACAAAGTTAAAAACGAGAACAAAACAGTCTGTTTCATAAACTGTCCCTGAAACGGAGATCAGTAACGTTACTGCAGCGCTGGCTAGTGGAGCTGAAAGAGTCCTCAGACAGGCACTGAGTCCAGCTGCTGCTGACTGTCTCTGTCTCCTGTCTTCTCCCCTCTCTGATCACCTGTCTCTCCTCCTCTGCTGTCTCATTCAGACTGTTCAAAGACAGGGTCGCTAAGAAATAAAGCATTACTTTATTCTGAAGCCCTAGTTATAGCTTTTGTTTATGTAATTTACCGGTAGCATCTGCTAGCTAGCTAGGGATGGGCTAGTTGGGATTATAACCGAGTTAGATAGTTAGTAAAACTCATCTTTACATCCAGGAACAATACAATAGTGTTCCCTCTTTTGTTTTCTTCTGTCCCGTGTCTCCGTCTTTCACGGTCTCTACCGTTATATCTGTGTAACTCAGCCGAGCCGACCAACCTCGTGATGTCACAACCTAGAGCACTGCAACCAAGCCTCCAGGAAAAGCACTGGGCTGTGAAGCTAATTTATCGGTACTACAACTTTTGTGTGCGTCACGTGATGCCATTGGGCCCAAAAAGACTTTTTCCCATAGATTTACATTGGGAAAGAGACGTCTGTAACTCAGCGGAGTTTATTTTTTAGGTGAATCAACTCCCTAGTATGAACACTCTAATAGTCCTTATTTAAATAATCAGGTCCTAAAAGTTGTAAAACGCACTAATAGCTGAATCCAGTTATTTCCCTTCCTCCCTTCATGTGAATGAGACCCAGACCGAGGCTGGAGAGAGGGATGGGAGGAGGAGTTAAAGGAGAGAGGGATGGGAGGAGGAGATAAAGGATAGAGGGATGGGAGGAGGAGTTAAAGGAAACACTACTGCTCCTGCTCTATGGGCCCAATGGATGAGGAAGATCATCGGATGATCCGGGTTCTTTATCACTCGGCTGTCGATCTATTTTAGCTTCATGCTCCACTGAGACTCTCATAGGAATGAACAGGAGCCTCTGAAGCTGTATCCAGTTCTCTTTATACATCCATGACTACAACATGGCGACGCTCTTGTTAAAAAGATAAAAGATGAAACAAAGCTGCTTTCTTCTGTTAAATGCTGTCATTTGTCATGTTTGTTACATAATAGTTCATTACAGTGGAAATCCATTTAGTAAACCAGTTTAACTTGGTTGACTGATTCACTTCCACTTTAAGTACTATTAAGGCTGTGTGACACTGTAGAAATACACGTCATCATTTTTTTAAACATACTGCTGCTGAAGAAACTGGTTTTGATGTGAATCTGCAGGAAAATGCTGCATTTTCTTCTGGAGTATGAAAAGTCTCCGAAGATACCGGACTGTGTTTTTGCTTCTGAATCAGAAGACTGAAAGGAAGACGAACCAGAGCTGGTGATCACACACAGCAGAGAGAGGGAGAGAGGAGAGGAATTAGATCTGGGCTACTCTACTCTCAGTTTCAGCAGCAAGGCAGGAAACGACACTGTGGGCTGAAATATTATTCTTGCTGCTTCATGAATGGCGTCTCTGCAGAGAACAGGAGGAAAAAATCAATGTGGTGCAAATCTGAAGCTACTGTAGGAGTTATTATTGTGGATGGATGAGACGGGATGAATATGAGCCTCAAGACATCCACTTTGTGTTGCTGTGTATTTGTCCTTTTCAGACGGGGATATCTGCAGCACATTGCAGAGGGATTATAAGTAGATCTCACAAGTTGATTGAACTATTTTTAAATAGTTATCATCATCCTCATTTCACTCATGATCCAATGGATCTTATAGATTGTCTTTCCAATAAAATTCAAAACAGCCATCCGTTGGAACAAGTCTAAAAATATTGCTGTAAACATCCTGAGTTCAATTCACACTTCAGTTTCACTTTAATTCAGGACTGTTCTTCCAAAAATAAAAGCATGACAAATCCGACTCTAGATTAAACCTGGTTTTGGTATATACTGTAAATTCTCAAATGATGGCTGGGTGTGAAATAACAGCAAAAAATAAGTTAGTAAATGATCAGTAAATACACTATACTGACATACCAGGTAACTTCAATGTAACTTCCTCTCTCAGAGGAATTCACTTTGGTTGTTTCAAAATAAAAGACCTTCAGGGAAAGGTAGGAGATTTTACCAACTTGACTCCTGGAGGATTTGAATGTGAAACAGATGGAGGACATGTTGAACAACAGAAAAACTCACATGACAAATGAAGTGGGTCAAAAAACAATGATCAGATATACTTATAAGGACCAGGGGAAATTAGAAATAAAGGCCTGTCTGGTTCTCAGAGATACATAAAGTCTCCAGCCACTATCTGACAATCTACAGTATCACCAACTGTCAACGACTCTGTTTCTGTCTATAATGATTGGTATTGATTGATGTGACAGTGAGCCCTTTACAAACCCAACAAGTTAACATGAACTTTTCTTACACGACTTATTTACAAAGGTGATTGTCTCTCATTTAAAGGCGTTCTATAAAGTAGGGCTGGGCAATATTATTTGTCTTTGTTCTAATATCAACATTTATCACAAAGAGGCAAATATACTGTTTGTAAAATTACTTCAAAAGTTGTACTAACTCAAATTTGATTGATTTACGTCAATATGGATGTCAAGCCTAGACGTGCTCAGAATTATGGCAAGTTCGAACATCTACAGTTCCCTGGTGACTGAGCAAATTCAATCTGCTGAATCTCTGCGATGTGGTCAAAAGCTCCAGAAGAGCAACTTAATGGATCTTTAGGTGAGATTGTTTTAATGTTTCCAAGGTCAAGAATGAAATGTGGAGCTCAGTCAAACTGAAGATCGAACAACTACTAACTCATTTTGTTAGTTTTTCAACATGTTCCGGGAATTATCCACTTTGTAAAAACAATAACATGACATGATCATATCATATCAATATAAATCCAATAAAGGCCTGAATTATAGGATATTGAATTGTGACCCAGCCCCACTACAGCATATACAGTATATACTTAGTACTGCTGCTCTCATGGGTAATGCTTTCTTTTACAAGTCTGTCATTCTCTAGTAATGTACTAGGACTGTTATTACAAAGTATGGTGTCATACTAATTATATGGAAAACAATAGTGTTCAATTGGTACACTTCTAATTGATTAATTTCAATTAAATGGACATGTGAAAATATGTGAAATGTAGAAGCAAGCACATGGGGCCCCAAAGTCCTGACAGATACTCATTTCGAGCTAAAGATAAGAACTTTTGTGCAGAAGATAAAAAATAGAATCTTTCAGGACTTTGGGGCTCCGTACGTTCAGACAATTAACAGATGTTAAGAATAAAGTTTGGAGATTCACTTGGGTTTAAATGGAGCTCATCTTTCAAGGATGTAATTCATTTAAAATTACTGGAAATAAATGTGATTAAAGGGACTTTATATAGGTTTTTACACATATAAATTGTTATATATAGTGATACTGTGGTTTTAGCTGCTAACGTTGCTAACGTTAATCAACATGATGCCTTTCAATCACGTTCAGTTTCGTGCGTGTCGGAAGTGCGAGCACAAGCGCGAGCAACAGGACGCTGACTGTCGTTGACTTAACGGCCACAGGTGTCGCTGTTAACAAGACATTTCTGATTCTCACATTAAGTCCCTTTAGATTATTAGTAAATGACAGACCCTTAAAACAAAGCATCACTCTCTCATGAACATAAAGTGCATGTTAAAATCTTTGTATTCCTGATCCTGCTGAGCTGCAGTGATTGTCACACTGAAAGACGATTAAAGATGATTCTTCTACAGAACTGGTAGAGTCTGTTGTCGACACTGACTGAGATGACCACCGACCAAAAACCATGAATTTCTAGAGATTGGAGGTGATCATCTGACAACAGCGATATTAAAAACATCTGCTTTGAGCATGCGCTTCATTCCACTGTCGTTACATTCATCAGACAGAGACTCTATCAGAGACTAAAGGCACTAAAACCACGGAGTCTTTGGTGATCATTCCCACTCTTGTCTCAGCCCGTCTCTACAGATTCATCCATCTCTCTGTGGTGACTGACGTGTCATTGATTGATTGGGTCTGGAAGTCTTGATGTGCACACTGACCTCAGCGCACAGTGTGGACAGTGAGAAATGGTGGACTCGTTCAGGGGTTTCTAACGCCATCTGTTACTCCCTCTCATGTCTTGTTTGACAGCTTGACTGGGACACATAAATCACACTTTAGATTAAAAGTTCCTGGAGTTGATCAGCCTGGGACCCAGACGGTGTAACCGTCACCAGCACCACAAGCATTCAGAGTTAGCATCAGCAATACTTGAAAGAAATGGCACTCATTATTGGTTCATGTTGAAGCTACAGTTTAAAGTCTTGAGGAGATTTGCACACGCTTTGCTCTTGTGTTGCTGGCTTTGCATCACATCTCTAAATGATGGAAGGTTGTAGGGGAAATTCTTGGCACATTCGTTGCTTAAAGCCCTCTGGATTGAATCCCCAGCTCAACATAACCTAACCCTTTGTCTCTGGGAGAAGGTCAGTACTTTAGTTTACCTGGGACACATGCAGGTAAGTCAGACTGTCGTCCCAGATGCTCCATTCTGTCTGACAGGAAGGTAGGGGTCGTGTCCAGACAGTCAGCAAAGAAGATATGTGGGCATGTATTATATCCAAATAGAGAGTCAGGGGACACTTGAGGTCCTGTTTGCTGCACTGGCCGATCGTCTGTTGACTCAGGAGCGTTAGAAGTTCACATGTGCGTCGTCCAGTTCCTCTCAGCAGAAGAAGATGTCTCCGTCATTCTGAGGATCCGACATCACTGCAGCTTTACTTTCTGAAGAGACATGAAGACACAAGTAATAAACTGGTCAAGAAATAGTCCAGCACATAACCTCATGTAACATCATTTTTTTTTTACAATTTTATGTGTCTTTTTTATAAACAATCAAGATGTTAATCAGTGAGTTTTAAAGGAGCTGCGAGGTGGATTTTGTTACTTTTGGACAGAGCCAGGCTAGCTGTTTCCCCCTGTTTCCACTCTTTATGCTAAGCTAGGCTAACGATCTCCTGGCTGCATCGTCATATTTACTGAACAGACACGACAATGGTATCAAAGAACGTATACTGATAAGAAGTGAAAGTCAATTGATCGTTCCATTGCAACATCAGCTCCCAGCAGCAGAGCTACCGCAGCATCTTCTAGCGGTTGTTGTCAAAAAAGCACCAGAGTTTTGTCTCTTTGCTTCTGGACTCTTTGATAGGATCAACCGCACTTTAACTCCCAGCAGGAAGGCAAATCAGCATATTTCACAAAAGTAACCTTTATGTCACATTAAAGGTAAGTGAACATAGATAAGAGTGCAGTCAAGTAAAAAACTCTTATTCCACATGTTGCCAAATAGACAGGTTTGATTTAGCTGAAGAATAAAAGAGATTCTTTCTGTAATATTAAGATATATTCCAGGTGATGAAACAAGAGAAACGGCTCACGTCAGGATAGACTTACCTGTCTGCGTCTGCTCTCCTTTGCCCTTCTTCTTCCTCTTGTCTTTCTTCTCTTTGGGTTTGGCCAGCTGGAGCAGTCTGGTGGGGAGCTGGGACTCCTTCTCTGCTCCCTGAGGCTTAGAGGAGGAGGAGGAGAAGGGGTTAAAGTTTTTCCCCATCCTCTTGGATCCGATGCGGAGGAAAGGCTCTTTGGTCGGGGCAGAGGATGAGAGCTCCACCTGTCGTATATCCAGAAAAAGGAGAGTTCTTTTAGTTGTTGTAGGACTTGTAAAGCAGCCTGCTAAACTGCAACAAACACACAGATTTGTTCTCCTTCTGTAAATCACGTTCTAAAAATATTGCTGTAAACATCCTGAGTTCAATTCACACTTCAGTTTCACTTTAATTCAGGACTGTTCTTCCAAAAATAAAAGCATGACAAATCCGACTCTAGATTAAACCTGGTTTTGGTATATACTGTAAATTCTCAAATGATGGCTGGGTGTGAAATAACAGCAAAAAAATAAGTTAGTAAATGATCAGTAAATACACTATACTGACATACCAGGTAACTTCAATGTAACTTCCTCTCTCAGAGGAATTCACTTTGGTTGTTTCAAAATAAAAGACCTTCAGGGAAAGGTAGGAGATTTTACCAACTTGACTCCTGGAGGATTTGAATGTGAAACAGATGGAAGACGTGTTGAACAACAGAAAAACTCACATGACAAATGAAGTGGGTCAAAAAACAATGATCAGATATACTTATAAGGACCAGGGGAAATTAGAAATAAAGGCCTGTCTGGTTCTCAGAGATACATAAAGTCTCCAGCCACTATCTGACAATCTACAGTATCACCAACTGTCAACGACTCTGTTTCTGTCTATAATGATTGGTATTGATTGATGTGACAGTGAGCCCTTTACAAACCCAACAAGTTAACATGAACTTTTCTTACACAACTTATTTACAAAGGTGATTGTCTCTCATTTAAAGGCTTTCTATAAAGTAGGGCTGGGCAATATTATTTGTCTTTGTTCTAATATCAACATTTATCACAAAGAGGCAAATATACTGTTTGTAAAAATTACTTCAAAAGTTTGTACTAACTCAAATTTGATTGATTTACGTCAATATGGATGTCAAGCCTAGACGTGCTCAGAATTATGCAAGTTCGAACATCTACAGTTCCCTGGTGACTGAGCAAATTCAATCTGCTGAATCTCTGCGATGTGGTCAAAAGCTCCAGAAGAGCAACTTAATGGATCTTTAGGTGAGATTGTTTTAATGTTTCCAAGGTCAAGAATGAAATGTGGAGCTCAGTCAAACTGAAGATCGAACAACTACTACTCATTTGTTAGTTTTTCACATGTTCCGGGAATTATCCACTTTGTAAAAACAATAACATGACATGATCATATCATATCAATATAAATCCAA
The DNA here is from genome assembly GCA_916701645.2 of Sebastolobus alascanus. Taxonomy (NCBI): domain Eukaryota; kingdom Metazoa; phylum Chordata; class Actinopteri; order Perciformes; family Sebastidae; genus Sebastolobus; species Sebastolobus alascanus. The sequence continues at coordinate 578,360 of CAKAOJ020000235.1, forward strand.
TAAAGGCCTGAATTATAGGATATTGAATTGTGACCCCAGCCCCACTACAGCATATACAGTATATACTTAGTACTGCTGCTCTCATGGGTAATGCTTTCTTTTTACAAGTCTGTCATTCTCTAGTAATGTACTAGGACTGTTATTACAAAGTATGGTGTCATAACTAATTATATGGAAAACAATAGTGTTCAATTGGTACACTTCTAATTGATAAATTTCAATTAAATGGACATGTGAAAATATGTGAAATGTAGAAGCAAGCACATGGGGCCCCAAAGTCCTGACAGATACTCATTTCGAGCTAAAGATAAGAACTTTTGTGCAGAAGATAAAAAATAGAATCTTTCAGGACTTTGGGGGGCTCCGTACGTTCAGACAATTTAACAGATTGTTAAGAAATAAAGTTTGGAGGATTCACTTGGTTTAAATGGAGGCTCATCTTTCAAGGATGTAAGTCATTTAAAATTACTGGAAATAAATGTGGATTAAAGGGACTTTATATAGGTTTTTTACACAGTATAAATTGTTATATATAGTGAGTACTGTGGTTTTAGCTGCTAACGTTGCTAAGCGTTAATCAACATGATGCCTTTCAAATCACGGTTCATTTCGTGGCGTGTCGAAGTGGCGACACAAGCGCGAGCAACAGGACGCTGACTGTCGTGTGACTTAACGCCACAGGTTCGCTGTTAACAAGACATTTCTGATTCTCACATTAAGTCCCTTTAGATTATGTAGTAAATGACAGACCCTTAACAAAGCAAGCATCTCGCCAGAACATTAAAGTGCATGTTTAAAATCTTTGTATTCCTGGGCACTGCAGTAGTCAACTGTCGTCCAGATGATTCTTCTACAGAAGGTAGGGTCGTGTCCAGACAGTCAGCAAAGAAGATATGTGGGCATGTATTATATCCAAATAGAGAGTCAGGGACATTGATCCTGTTTGCTGCCTGGCCGATCGTCTGTGACTCAGGAGCGTTAGAAGTTCACATGTGCGTCGTCCAGTTCCTCTCAGCAGAAGAAGATGTCTCCGTCATTCTGAGGATCCGACATCACTGCAGCTTTACTTTCTGAAGAGACATGAAGACACAAGTAATAATCTGGTCAAGAAATAGTCCAGCACATAACCTCATGTAACATCATTTTTTTTTTACAATTTTATGTGTCTTTTTATAAACAATCAAGATGTTAATCAGTGAGTTTTAAAGGAGCTGCGAGGTGGATTTTGTTACTTTTGGACAGAGCCAGGCTAGCTGTTTCCCCCTGTTTCCACTCTTTATGCTAAGCTAGGCTAACGATCTCCTGGCTGCATCGTCATATTTACTGAACAGACACGACGATGGTATCAAAGAACGTATACTGATAAGAAGTGAAAGTCAATTGATCGTTCCATTGCAACATCAGCTCCCAGCAGCAGAGCTACCGCAGCATCTTCTAGCGGTTGTTGTCAAAAAAGCACCAGAGTTTTGTCTCTTTGCTTCTGGACTCTTTGATAGGATCAACCGGACTTTAACTCCCAGCAGGAAGGCAAATCAGCATATTTCACAAAAGTAACCTTTATGTCACATTAAAGGTAAGTGAACATAGATAAGAGTGCAGTCAAGTAAAAAACTCTTATTCCACATGTTGCCAAATAGACAGGTTTGATTTAGCTGAAGAATAAAAGAGATTCTTTCCGTAATATTAAGATATATTCCAGGTGATGAAACAAGAGAAACGGCTCACGTCAGGATAGACTTACCTGTCTGCGTCTGCTCTCCTTTGCCCTTCTTCTTCCTCTTGTCTTTCTTCTCTTTGGGTTTGGCCAGCTGGAGCAGTCTGGTGGGGAGCTGGGACTCCTTCTCTGCTCCCTGAGGCTTAGAGGAGGAGGAGGAGAAGGGGTTAAAGTTTTTCCCCATCCTCTTGGATCCGATGCGGAGGAAAGGCTCTTTGGTCGGGGCAGAGGATGAGAGCTCCACCTGTCGTATATCCAGAAAAAGGAGAGTTCTTTTAGTTGTTGTAGGACTTGTATAGCAGCCTGCTAAACTGCAACAAACACACAGGTTTGTTCTCCTTCTGTAAATCACGTTCTAATGAGGACCTCATTTTTTTTTTTACCCCTTTTGGCTGCTCTGCTGCTTCTTTTGAATCTAGATCCAGAGACCCGGAGCTGTGGAACCTTATAGAGTCTTCTGAGGTAGTGGAAGGAGTCCGCTGGTACCGCTGAAGCTGCACCGACTGTAAATTAAGAGAGACATGAGAGACGGTATATGAAGCCACACACAAGACCTGCAGCCAGTGTTTCATCTTTAACCCAGCTGTGTAATGTCATGGAGCATCAGGATCATCAGGACATAGAGATTAAATGATGTCAGTCCACTGTGATCACACAAACACAGAGACGGCCATGTAACACTGACTTTCAGCCTGCTGTTTAGTTTCTAATAACACCTAAGTGATGCTGACAGTGAGTCCCTGAGAGCCACAATGAATGATTGTCCATAGTTAATAGCGATTAATTGCACATTTATTATTATATTATTATTTGTATATTATATTATTCTGTTCAAAATGAACCTTAAAGGGAGATTAATCAAGTATTTAATCCTCTTATCAACATGGGAGTGGACAAATATGCTGCTTTATGTAAATGTATGTTTATATTTATTATTGTAAATTAATGAACAACACAAAACAATGACAGATATTGTCCAGAAACCCTCACAGGTTCTGCATTTAGCATAAAACAATATGCTCACATCATAACATGGCAAACTGCAGCCCAACAGGCAACAACAGCTGTCAGTGTGTCAGTGTGCTGACTTCACTATGACTTGCCCCAAACTGCATGTGATTATCATAAAGTGGGCATGTCTGTAAAGGGGAGACTCGTGGGTATCCATAGAACCCATTTACATTCACTGATCTGGAGGTCAGAGGTCAAGGGACCCCTTTGGAAATGGACATGCCTTTTCCTTATGTTTTCTAGTTTCATATGATACCAGCATCTTCACTCTAGCTTTAAAACTGAGCTGCTACAACCTACAAATCTCAGGTTGCTTAATGCGTTAAGGAAGTTATGCTGAATCTCTGCGATGTGGTCAAAAGCTCCAGAAGAGCAACTTAATGGATCTTTAGGTGAGATTGTTTTAATGTTTCCAAGGTCAAGAATGAAATGTGGAGCTCAGTCAAACTGAAGATCGAACAACTACTAACTCATTTTGTTAGTTTTTCAACATGTTCCGGGAATTATCCACTTTGTAAAAACAATAACATGACATGATCATATCATATCAATATAAATCCAATAAAGGCCTGAATTATAGGATATTGAATTGTGACCCAGCCCCACTACAGCATATACAGTATATACTTAGTACTGCTGCTCTCATGGGTAATGCTTTCTTTTACAAGTCTGTCATTCTCTAGTAATGTACTAGGACTGTTATTACAAAGTATGGTGTCATACTAATTATATGGAAAACAATAGTGTTCAATTGGTACACTTCTAATTGATTAATTTCAATTAAATGGACATGTGAAAATATGTGAAATGTAGAAGCAAGCACATGGGGCCCCAAAGTCCTGACAGATACTCATTTCGAGCTAAAGATAAGAACTTTTGTGCAGAAGATAAAAAATAGAATCTTTCAGGACTTTGGGGGCTCCGTACGTTCAGACAATTTAACAGATGTTAAGAATAAAGTTTGGAGATTCACTTGGGTTTAAATGGAGCTCATCTTTCAAGGATGTAATTCATTTAAAATTACTGGAAATAAATGTGATTAAAGGGACTTTATATAGGTTTTTACACGTATAAATCGTTATATATAGTGATACTGTGGTTTTAGCTGCTAACGTTGCTAACGTTAATCAACATGATGCCTTTCAATCACGTTCAGTTTCGTGCGTGTCGGAAGTGCGAGCACAAGCGCGAGCAACAGGACGCTGACTGTCGTTGACTTAACGGCCACAGGTGTCGCTGTTAACAAGACATTTCTGATTCTCACATTAAGTCCCTTTAGATTATTAGTAAATGACAGACCCTTAAAACAAAGCATCACTCTCTCATGAACATAAAGTGCATGTTAAAATCTTTGTATTCCTGATCCTGCTGAGCTGCAGTGATTGTCACACTGAAAGACGATTAAAGATGATTCTTCTACAGAACTGGTAGAGTCTGTTGTCGACACTGACTGAGATGACCACCGACCAAAAACCATGAATTTCTAGAGATTGGAGGTGATCATCTGACAACAGCGATATTAAAAACATCTGCTTTGAGCATGCGCTTCATTCCACTGTCGTTACATTCATCAGACAGAGACTCTATCAGAGACTAAAGGCACTAAAACCACGCAGTCTTTGGTGATCATTCCCACTCTTGTCTCAGCCCGTCTCTACAGATTCATCCATCTCTCTGTGGTGACTGACGTGTCATTGATTGATTGGGTCTGGAAGTCTTGATGTGCACACTGACCTCAGCGCACAGTGTGGACAGTGAGAAATGGTGGACTCGTTCAGGGGTTTCTAACGCCATCTGTTACTCCCTCTCATGTCTTGTTTGACAGCTTGACTGGGACACATAAATCACACTTTAGATTAAAAGTTCCTGGAGTTGATCAGCCTGGGACCCAGACGGTGTAACCGTCACCAGCACCACAAGCATTCAGAGTTAGCATCAGCAATACTTGAAAGAAATGGCACTCATTATTGGTTCATGTTGAAGCTACAGTTTAAAGTCTTGAGGAGATTTGCACACGCTTTGCTCTTGTGTTGCTGGCTTTGCATCACATCTCTAAATGATGGAAGGTTGTAGGGGAAATTCTTGGCACATTCGTTGCTTAAAGCCCTCTGGATTGAATCCCCAGCTCAACATAACCTAACCCTTTGTCTCTGGGAGAAGGTCAGTACTTTAGTTTACCTGGGACACATGCAGGTAAGTCAGACTGTCGTCCCAGATGCTCCATTCTGTCTGACAGGAAGGTAGGGGTCGTGTCCAGACAGTCAGCAAAGAAGATATGTGGGCATGTATTATATCCAAATAGAGAGTCAGGGGACACTTGAGGTCCTGTTTGCTGCACTGGCCGATCGTCTGTTGACTCAGGAGCGTTAGAAGTTCACATGTGCGTCGTCCAGTTCCTCTCAGCAGAAGAAGATGTCTCCGTCATTCTGAGGATCCGACATCACTGCAGCTTTACTTTCTGAAGAGACATGAAGACACAAGTAATAATCTGGTCAAGAAATAGTCCAGCACATAACCTCATGTAACATCATTTTTTTTTTACAATTTTATGTGTCTTTTTATAAACAATCAAGATGTTAATCAGTGAGTTTTAAAGGAGCTGCGAGGTGGATTTTGTTACTTTTGGACAGAGCCAGGCTAGCTGTTTCCCCCTGTTTCCACTCTTTATGCTAAGCTAGGCTAACGATCTCCTGGCTGCATCGTCATATTTACTGAACAGACACGACAATGGTATCAAAGAACGTATACTGATAAGAAGTGAAAGTCAATTGATCGTTCCATTGCAACATCAGCTCCCAGCAGCAGAGCTACCGCAGCATCTTCTAGCGGTTGTTGTCAAAAAAGCACCAGAGTTTTGTCTCTTTGCTTCTGGACTCTTTGATAGGATCAACCGCACTTTAACTCCCAGCAGGAAGGCAAATCAGCATATTTCACAAAAGTAACCTTTATGTCACATTAAAGGTAAGTGAACATAGATAAGAGTGCAGTCAAGTAAAAAACTCTTATTCCACATGTTGCCAAATAGACAGGTTTGATTTAGCTGAAGAATAAAAGAGATTCTTTCTGTAATATTAAGATATATTCCAGGTGATGAAACAAGAGAAACGGCTCACGTCAGGATAGACTTACCTGTCTGCGTCTGCTCTCCTTTGCCCTTCTTCTTCCTCTTGTCTTTCTTCTCTTTGGGTTTGGCCAGCTGGAGCAGTCTGGTGGGGAGCTGGGACTCCTTCTCTGCTCCCTGAGGCTTAGAGGAGGAGGAGGAGGAGAAGGGGTTAAAGTTTTTCCCCATCCTCTTGGATCCGATGCGGAGGAAAGGCTCTTTGGTCGGGGCAGAGGATGAGAGCTCCACCTGTCGTATATCCAGAAAAAGGAGAGTTCTTTTAGTTGTTGTAGGACTTGTAAAGCAGCCTGCTAAACTGCAACAAACACACAGATTTGTTCTCCTTCTGTAAATCACGTTCTAATGAGGACTTCATTTTTTTTTTACCCCTTTTGGCTGCTCTGCTGCTTCTTTTGAATCTAGATCCAGAGACCCGGAGCTGTGGAACCGTATAGAGTCTTCTGAGGTAGTGGAGGGAGTCCGCTGGTACCGCTGAAGCTGCACCGACTGTAAATTAAGAGAGAGACATGAGAGACGGTATATGAAGCCACACACAAGACCTGCAGCCAGTGTTTCATCTTTAACCCAGCTGTGTAATGTCATGGAGCATCAGGATCATCAGGACATAGAGATTAAATGATTTCAGTCCACTGTGATCACACAAACACAGAGACGGCCATGTAACACTGACTTTCAGCCTGCTGTTTAGTTACTAATAACACCTGAGTGATGCTGACAGTGAGTCCCTGACACCCACAGGGGGGCATTGAATGATTGTCCATAGTTAATCGCGATTAATCGCACATTTTTTATTATATTATTATTTGTATATTATATTATTCTGTTCAAAATGAACCTTAAAGGGAGATTAATCAAGTATTTAATCCTCTTATCAACATGGGTGTGGACAAATATGCTGCTTTATGTAAATGTATGTTTATATTTATTATTGTAAATCAATTAACAACACAAAACAATGACAGATATTGTCCAGAAACCCTCACAGGTTCTGCATTTAGCATAAAACAATATGCTCAGATCATAATATGGCAAACTGCAGCCCAACAGGCAACAACAGCTGTCAGTGTGTCAGTGTGCTGACTTCACTATGACTTGCCCCAAACTGCATGTGATTATCATAAAGTGGGCATGTCTGTAAAGGGGAGACTCGTGGGTATCCATAGAACCCATTTACATTCACTGATCTGGAGGTCAGAGGTCAAGGGACCCCTTTGGAAATGGACATGCCTTTTCCTTATGTTTTCTAGTTTCATATGATACCAGCATCTTCACTCTAGCTTTAAAACTGAGCTGCTACAACCTACAAATCTCAGGTTGCGTTAATGCGTTAAGGAAGTTAGTGGCGTTAAAATGAACGTGTTATTATCACGTTAACTTTGACCGCCCTAATTCATGTATGTAAAAATGTATTTGAAATAAAATCCCAAATCTGACAACTTCATTTACAAAACATTATAAAAATCAAATGTGATATAATAAAATTAATTGAGTCAGAAATAACATGAAACTTGACTAAGACAGTAGTAAAAAGCTGTCCTTCTGAAAAGTGATTAAAGGAAATGACTAATATGTCGATAGTGAGTCTACTGCATCCTTTTAAGGGTCCAGGCTGTAGGATTTAGTGCCATCTAGTGGTGACGTTGTAGATTGCAACCTACTGAATATCCCTCCCTTTCACAAGCGTGTCGGAGACCTACGGTGGTCTTCAGATAACGTAAAAAAGATGAAAGTCTCTCTCTAGAACCAGTGTTTGTTTGTGTGTTCTGGACAACTGTAGAAACATGGAGGAGCAACATGAGGATCTGCTCCCTACGTAGATATGAAGGACTCATTCTGAGCTAACGAAAACACAATGATTCTTACTTTCAGGTGATTATACACTAAAGAAAACATAGTTATGAATATTATATTCCATTTCTGCTGATAGATCCACCTAATTGTAAATTAAATAAATAAATATTCAAACAGTATGTTCCAATCCACGTACTTCTGGAAGTACACTTCAAAGTCGTGCACTGTGTTCACTCTGTACTTACTTGAGTAGTGCACAAATTTCAACGGGGTAGGTTCGTCTCAAATCGAATACTCTGCGGCGCCCTTACCGGAAATGACGATCGCAACATTTCACCGCGGCTCGCTACCGCCCGCTACCCACCAAAATATCTTCTTCTTCTTCTGTTTTTTTTACGGCAGCTGGCACATGAGCTGGCATCTATAAGGTACGTTGTTCAGCTCTGCAAAAGCTCCTGCATCATTTGCCGCCATTTTCACATGTTTGAATGGTGTTCCGCTACGGAGCCAAGATGCCGAGCGTTGAGGGTGAGAAGCGTCCAGCGTTCAACACTCAACCATTTGACCGTTTTGAGTACAACATCCGGGTACTGAGTGCACTGCATGTTGCCGTACTTCACAGTGTGAACGCACTTGTGCACTCAGAATAGTAAGTGTAAGTACAGCAGTACGCGGATTGGAACATCCTGAAAGCTTCATTAGCATCATGAGTATAGAACGAATCCCCCAGACTCTGACCTGGTCTCTCTTCATGGCCTCCAGTCTCTCGGTGTCTCTCCTCAGAGCCTCCTTGTCTCTCTCCAGCCTCCGCTGTGCCTCCCTCAGCCTCTCCAGCTCTCCCTGGTACTCCTCTTTCTTCCTCTGCAGCATCTCTCCCTCCTCCATCACCTCCCGACGCCTCCTCCTGGTCTGCTCCTCCTCCACCCTCAGCATCTCCTCCCGCTCTGCCAGACACTTCTCCTTCACCTCCCACGTCTTCTCTCTCCTCCTCTTCTCTTCCTGATGTGCAGCCTGCTGTTTCTGAAACAAACCACAGAGGTGTATAAGATAAGATAAGATAGAACTTTATTAATCCCGAAGGAAATTCTTGTGCCAGAGATTGCTCAAAAAATACAAAAAATACAACAAATTACAACGAGTTTCAAGTGTATAAAATACAAGTGTATAAAATAAAAAGTACTATTTCTAGCACCAGTGCCTAGTAGAATGACAATTAAGTAAGTAAGTAGCATTAAGTAAAATGAGTAAATAAGATAAGATAAGTGAAATAGAAAGAAGGTACGGCAAGCTAAAAAACAGAAAAGAAGTAATATTGCACATGATGTACCTGAATATTGCACACAATGAACAGTGATATTGCACATATAATATAGGTATTATATAGAGTTTTAGACGGGGTTAGGTGTGGTGATGTGACGTACAGACAATCCTATATGAGACAAATTTAATGAACAAGACTCTAATAATACTCTTCTAATAGACTGAACCACTTTAACTTTAATTCTGCACACTACAAAAACTTCTCTACCTCAGTTCTTATCCTGCATTATATTCCATATCTGACATTTCTTAATATCTGTTTCTCCTATATTTTATTATCCAGCACTATATCACTTTCTGCACTACATTCACTTTCTCTTTAAATAGTCCTGTATCTCAGTTGTTTACCCTGCACTATATTCATTTTTAACAGTTCTTCTGCACATTGCATATTTTGTTTTATACTCTGTATTACTTACATGTGTCTTGTTACTACTTGTGTCGTTTTACTAACATGTGTACTACTTACCTGTGACGTTTTTACTAATATGTTTGCACTATGGAACTGTGATGCTGGAAACTTGAATTTTCCCTCGGGATCAATAAAGTTACTATCTATCTATCTATCTATCTATCTATCTATCTATCTATCTATCTATCTATCTATCTATCTATCTATCTATCTAACGTATCAGCTCACTGCAGCCATGAATCATTATGTGAAACAAAAGCCAGACTGAAGAGGAAGCAGTAAACCTGCAGGGTGGCCGCCTCCTGTCTCTGTCTCTCCAGACTCCGGTGCTTCTCCTGCTCGATGAGGGAGGAGGGGCGGGAGGAAGAAGAGGACGAGAGCGAGGAAGAGGAGGAGTTTCTGGAAGAGTTGGCGGTGAGCCGGTCGTTCAGGGTCTGCCGCTGGTCCTCGATGAAGGAGTCCTGCTGGACCACCACAGCCTGGAGGCAGGAGGAGAGGAAGCAGAGTGAATGTGAGGTGTGAACCTGTGTGTGTGGTGTCTCTTTACTGGAGGTGTGTTTCTGGTACCTGCAGTGAAATCAGCAGCTCGTGAAGATGTGTCACACTGTGCTGCACCTGCTGGAGGAACACAGCATTACATTACATCCAGGTTTCAGGAATCACAGTCTGAACTATTTATAGACCCAGCAACCATTAGACATGGACCAGTTTGTTGAAGATATTTTCAGTAGAACTGTCAAAGTTCAGCTTTAGTTTTAGAGTCCAGAGATACTGGAGATAATAACACGGTAACACAAATTCGTTTTAACGCCACTAATTTCTTTAACGCATTAATGCAACTTGTGATTTTTAGGTTGTAGCGGCTCAGTTTTAAAGTTAGAGTGAAGATACTGGTATCATCTGAAACTAGAGAACCTGATGAATCCATCGGTACCAACCAGGTCAGACTAGCTGGTCATGAAGGAGGTTAAATAACGCTCCTAACGTATTGTAAAGGAAAAACTGGCAGGGCTTTTTTCAAAGGGTTGGGCTTGAGTTTTTCATGTTATGATCTGAGCATATTGTTTTATGCTAAATGCAGAACCTGTGAGGGTTTCTGGACAATATCTGTCATTGTTCTGTGTTGTTAACTGATTTACAATAATAAATATATACATACATTTACATAAAGCAGCATATTTGTCCACTCCCATGTTGATAAGAGGATTAAATACTTGACTAATCTCCCTTTAAGGTTCATTTAGAACAGATAAAAGATGTGCAATTAATTTGTGATTAATCACGATTAAATATTTTAATCAATTGACAGCCGTATTTTATGTATCTTATATTCACTTCAACGTGCGGTCCGTTTCCCTCGTCTGGAAGTCAACAGGTTTTTAGTTAGATGATGATCTCCTGAATTGTGAACCCTTTATGTGTCTTAAAAAGTTTGTTGCTAACAAGTGTCTAAATGAGACTAAACGTCATCACGCCGACTCGTCCTCCTTCACAGCCTCGTTGTGTTTATACTCACGCTCATGTGACCGTGGTGGAGTTCGTTTATAGCCTAACGTTAGCTTTTTAACTCCTGGTGATTGCATTCATGTAAACATGTCAGTATCATAAACGTGTGTTTACCACAGAGTTTATTTTTTGCAATAATCCAAAAACCCAATGGAACAATCCCATTGGCTGTTAGTGGAGGGAACCGGGGAGATGATCACTTCCTGGTTCGCCTACAAGAATTCATCATCCCTGGATCTATATGTTTCCTAACGGAGGATGTGTGTTTCTCTAAGTGAGAAAATGTTTTTCTTTCGTAATTCGGGTAAACAAGCATTTAGATGATATCGTACGTGAGCTACCACCTACTGCACCTACAGTGGGTGGTGCCGTATTGACTACACCTTATGAATTGCTTCGTAACATACAAATGATCACAGGATGCTAAAAAGCTGAAGCTGTAAAACTGTGTTTCTGATTGAAGCGCGTCATATTTACCTCATTGTTTCTCTTCAGCAGCATCTGTAGGCTGGCAGTGGCTCCCTACACACACACACACACACACACACACACACACACACACACACTTCATATTAACATTTAATACCACACTGCCATACTGTAATATAATGCTATCAGAGAGCGTGTACAGTCTGTGAACAGCTCTATGAGGCTGCATTTAGACACAGCGGTGCTTTGAGCTAAAGGCTAATATCAGCATGCTAACACACTCATGTGAGCTGTAGACTACCGGTAAGAAACGCTGTGTCGTAAAAACTGTCTCAGTCCTGTCCTAGCTTACAATCAGCTTACAAGAGTAAATGGGAATGTCCATATTGACATGTAACAGTTTTGTTGTTCATTGTTTTTATTGACTTGTCCTATAATAATCAGCTACTCACACCAATTTCTGGTGTCATGAAACTGCTCATACGTAGCCAATGTTCAGTCGTGAGATTCTTCTGATGTTTTTGTTTCCTTACATAGAGAAATGGGAGTGTGGCAGTAAGCTGACTGCAGATAGCAGGCACTCGCCTTTCAATCTGGAATGATTCTGATTCATTAACACACGCACGCACGGTGGAAAGAACAACATTCGGCCGGTGCCCTTGTGTCATGAATCCGACTTATTTTGTGCGCAAAGTGAGAATATTTTCTATGGAGGACGGAACCTGCCAAAATCTAAAATAAATTAATAATTTAATAAGTGACTCGATAAATAAATATGTCATTAAATGTAGCAAAAATAATATTAAAAATGAATGTAGCCATTAATTAATTGATAAAATGTGACATAAATTGATATTTCTGTATTAATTGTCTTCTTTATTTAAAATATATGCAAAAATTAATAAATAAATACATAATAAATGCAAAAATAAATAAATACATTTAAAAATTAATACAAATAAATACATAAAGAAATAAAAGGGAAAATTAAACAGAACAGTAAATAAAAAAGGGAATTAATACAAAGATAAATAAATAGAGAAGCAAATTAAAAAAGGAATTATCAAATTTATGTCACATTTGATCAATTAATTAATGCCTACATTTATTTTTCATATTGTTTTTGCTACATTTAATGACATATTTATCGAATCATTTATTTATTTATTCATTTATTTTTATCCTAACACCTCTTAGTGAGTGTGTGAGTTCCACAGTGAAGCAGATATCTCACTGATGTGACCTGCAGGGATCAGCCACTCAACCACTGGCTCTGAAACGTTTTCATCCAGTTCTGCTCTGTTTATCGGGTACATTCAGGGACACTGACATTCATTTTTAAAAACAGGCCTGGGAACAAAATGCATCCATAAATAATGCATTGTGGAGATGCATATATAGACAACACACACACCTTCTTTAACACACTGTCTGACTCAGTCCTGCGGAGGTCCAGAGATTCATCCCCCTCTTCCTTCTCTCCATCTGAGGACAGAGATGAGAAGAGAAGTGGAAAGATTGAGTTTATATGAGGGATAAACCTGCTGTTAAGATAAAATCATAGATGTGTGTTTAGTGACCTACATGTGAGTGCATGTGTCTTACTCTTGCTGCTGCTCATCTGATGACTGTCGAAGCCTCCGAATGTTTCAGCTCTCCTGGGCAGACAGACCGGTCCCACACTGCCTCCTGTCAGGCCGACTGCAGCGCTGCAGCCGGCTGCACCAACACCACTGTTCACTAAACCATGCAGCGTCTCCACTGGAGAGACATGGAACATATTACACACACAGTGTTAACATTTCATCTCTGGGACACAAGACGACAGGATATGACCTCACAACTAGGAATGTCGCGGTGAAGGGATTTCCCCTGCGGTGATAATGATCGGATCAACAGCACGTTATGCGGTGTCATTGCCTCTTTATTCTTTATTTATATAAATATGCTTATTGTTCGGCTATTATTAGGTATATTGTTGCTTTATAAATGACGATGATTCATATTTGTTTATTGATAAATGCAGAACACAGAAGGACAAAGAGGAGCAGTGTATTTTTCAGATGAGAAGCTTTGGTTGCGTCTGGTTGCCATGACGAAGTCAACATGTGGGTAGAAGGTAGAGTTCATGCTCTGGATGAAGGGAGGCTGCAGAGCGTAGGGAGAGAGGACGGAGCTGCAGGTCTGACCATTCATTTCTCCTCCACTGTTCTTCCTACATGGACGATGTGACGGTTGGTCTTTGTGGTATTTGTCCCGCCCCTCCTCCACTGTGATTGGACGGCTGGGAGACCGTTGCTATGTATAACAGACCGTTGCTACGTATAGCAGACCGTTGCTACGTATAGCAGACCGTTGCTACGTATAGCAGACCGTTGCTACGTATAACAGACCGTTGCTACGTATAACAGACCGTTGCTACGTATAGCAGACCGTTGCTACGTATAGCAGACCGTTGCTACGTATAGCAGACCGTTGCTACGTATAACAAACCGTTGCTACGTATAACAGAACGTTGCTACGTATAACAGACCGTTACTACGTATAACAGACCGTTGATACGTATAGCAGACCGTTGCTACGTATAGCAGACCGTTGCTACGTATTGCAGACCGTTGCTACGTATTGCAGACCGTTGCTACGTATAACAGACCGTTGCTACGTATAACAGACCGTTGCTACGTATAGCAGACCGTTGCTACGTATAACAGACCGTTGCTACGTATAGCAGACCGTTGCTACGTATAATTGACCGTTGCTACGTATAGCAGACCGTTGCTACGTATAGCAGACCGTTGCTACGTATAGCAGACCGTTGCTACGTATAGCAGACCGTTGCTATGTATAGCAGACCGTTGCTATGTAATTAAAATTATTGATTTCTTCAGTAAGTAGCCGTGTAATAAGCGGGATAATGTACAGCTAGCGGGTCATTGTTGTGAAATAAACCCCTTCAGGGTGATGAGTGCAGCATCGCCCAGAAGGGGTTTATTTCACAACAATGACCGGCTCGCTGTACATTATTCCTTACTTGACCATTTTTCAGCTCTCTGCGACCATAAAAAAAACACCAAACGTGCAGCGCTCAGCTCAGAACAGACGCTCAACAACTCGTCACGCTGCTGGCGTTCGTAGCAGAGTGTAAATATATAAAATAAAATAAATAAAATGTATTATTAGTGTAATTCGCAGCGCTCTCATTGCAAAGAATTCAAAAAAGAAAAAATGTGAACGTGGCGGTTGCTTGCCATCCCCTGCAGTTGGCTCGTCAATAACGCGGTATTGTAATATTGCGTTTATTGCGACAGCCCTACTCAGAACTCTGCTCACCTTCCTTCATGGCATCCTTTATGATTGGCTCCCCCTTTGTGACATCATCAGGTGTGGCCATGAATAACATCCGCTCCCTGACTGGTGGATTTGTATCATCAGGGGCTGGATTACAGTCACCCAGGTCTCTGAAGATGTGCACCTTCTCCTCCAATAAAGAGATGATCTGCTCATCTTTCCTTCGTAGAAGCTCTGGAAAAAAACACAAATGAAAGCATGAAGGACATTAATGTTACTGTGTAACCGTGTAAAAATCTATCATCTCACAATAGAATAGAATAGAATAGAATATGGGTGGGCGGTCACCTCGGATCTCCTTTGCTCTGTTCTCCTGCTGCCTCCTGTCTTCTTCGGTCTCACTGGGAACTCCCTCGTCCTCTTCTTTCTCCCTGTCGACACACAAATTACACCCTCAGTGTGACGTTCACGTATCATCCAACCAGTTTTATTCGCCGTCCAAACAAAGACCTCTTTGAAAAACACAACTTTTAAATGACTTCAGTGCATCACGTCCGAGCCGAGTGTCTGCTGGGAGAATCGGACTCCTCATCTTGGACCAGTTCACAGGACGGTGAAGCTTTCTGTCCACTTAGGTTTGTTCTTTGCACACATTTCAGTCCACTTTGGTATTTTTCAACCTGGACCCTATTTCACAAGTTTTTGTGTCTAAAGCCCAGGACAGACCGGCCGCACGAGCAGCGCGTGGCGGCTGCGTTACCTGATGTTTTTTATTTCAGCGTCCGTGTTAACAGGTTAGAGCAGCCACGCTACAACAGACAGTGAAGGTGATCTATTGACTGCATATTAACATCATATCAGCAACATTACTACAGTTTACATGTCTATCTGTACAATATGTTACAGAGATGAAAAAAAGTAAAGACTTGTTTTTAAATCAACACTACCTGCTTTCATTTAAAAATAAAAGCCTGCAAGCGTTTTTTTCTTTGGACAGAATTCCTTCATTTGTTAACACGAGGCTTTTATTCTGAAATATGTGCAGACAGTGCTGTGGAACATGCAGTGACTTGGAGAGCTCCATGAATGAATATAGTATAGTAAATTACCACACGTTTCTTAACCTTTCTCCGTCTAAAATAAATATAAATGACATTTATAATGAAATGAAATGGACAATATGAAAGGCAAACTCTAAAGAAAGGGCTGACAGCAGCAGCAGCAGCAGAAACGCTGCTGGTGTGAACAACCGACGCATGAATCATGCAGCCGCCACGCGACGCGGCCGCCACACGCTGTTTATGCGGGCGCTCTGGCCGCGGCGTGATGGTACGTGTCCACAGGGGCGTTTTTTATGGCGAGGGGAAACAACCCTTCCCAAATATTGGACGCTTGGTGGGCGTGCCACTAGGCGGTGACACGATAGATGATTGACCAATACTGGGTGGTGACGTTTTCCCGGCTTTATTTCAAATTCTTCTGGCTGCACCTGATTGGACGAACACTTTCCCTCACGAGCTGCTGCTCCCAGCTTTCAAACCGGAAACAACGCGGTGGCTCGTTTGGAAACTTTCTTCTCTTATTTCACGAAAATAGTTCACTGAAATGTGTTTCTGAAAACATTTGAGGCGAGAAATAATCCTGCAGCTGATGAATCTGTGTTTTTTTTTAGATCGACAACGTTTATTTTAAAAGATTCTCGGGAGTTTCGGACGCCCGCAATTTATATAAAGTAGACCTCAACTTTATGCAAATGAGGAACGGGCGTCCTGGGGACAACAATGTATGAAATTGGTCCAGTATTGAGGGAGAGAGCTGTAGATCTTTTGCTTTCTATTTGTTATTGGGTCATGTGACTTGTTGCCAGAACACAACGGTGGAAACATGAGCGAGAGCGAGAGAGAGGAGTGCCACGGGACACCGCTGTTGTCCCCCGATTGTCTCATTTCGTTTCGACTTTATTCTAAATATTTTGACTTTATTCTCGAAATGCAAAATCAAAAACAAAATCTTCCTCCTCAGTTTTTCCCGTATGCCTGTCCCTAATACTCTTCTGTACTGGAGAGATAATCACTTCGGTCCCACTGAACATGAACAGTGATGAACACATCATCAGACTGAGTGGGTCTTCATCCTCAGAGAACAGTGTTTGGAGGTTACACAGAAAAACTAAGGACTGAACAGAACTCAGGTGGCGTTTGGTTCTTCCACTAAAAGAACTCTTATGTCATTTGGCACAGTAACAATAACAAAATGTGTGTGTGTGTGTGTGTGTGTGTGTGTGTGTGTGTGTGTGTGTGTGTGTCCTCACATGCAGTGCATGGCGTCCTGTATAATGGCCCTCCATGTGTTGCGCTCCTCCTTGCTGCTGGCCAACACCTCCACCATCTCCGGTCTCTCTATACCAGCTGTGATCAGAAAGAGACCTGCAGGACACGGCACATCAACTCAGTCTCCATTTACCCAAATCACTGATTCACTGATTCACATCAATACAATCACAGGTGTGTTGGTATCATAACAACTGGTATCTGAACAACTGAACGATTTAAAGTTGAACAAATGGACTGAAAGCGGAGAAGTAGAAGCCTGACCTCGCTCCTCATTGGCCACTTCTCGGACTATCAGATTCTGTAAAGAGATGACTGTAGAGCGCTGGTCCTGAAGACAAAGAGTTCCACATCAGACTCAGTCTTTGTTGGAATATATACTGTATACTGTACATGGAATGAGCAGATACTGTATATCTAAATGAAGTATATAAATATCAGGTTTTCCAGTGTGCTACTTACCAATGAGGCAAAGACATATTTCTGGTCTTTTTCCTGAAGAAAGACCAACACATCAGACAGGAGCAGGGCCTGGACATCTGCAACACAAGGACACAAAGATGACTGGAACATCCTGAAGACACTGGTTCACAACCTTTCTTCGTTTCCTGTCTGCAGAACAAAGCAACGAATGCTTGTGTTCAAAGATGCATGAAGACCGGAAACATTTAGTACCTTTGAGTCGTCCAGCAGAGTTCTTCAGCTGCAGCGCTCCGTCATGCAGCAGCTTCCTCCCTCTGATCAGGTCCTCTTTAGCAAACATCTTACCACTCTTCCTCATCATGATGGTCTTACTGTCGGTGCGACTGGAGAGCACAGAAAACATTTACCTTTCAGGCACGTTTCTCTCGTCCACACTGAATTACAAAGAAGTGCATCAAAGAAAACACGTTTTGGACTGAGAATAAGGTTCCAGCTGATCCTCCTGATTCACTCTGGAAACTCTCGTTCTTATAATGTGAGCGGTGGGAAACCTCCGGGTCTGAGAAGTGAAGTCAAAGCTGAAGCTCCTTAAACCTTCATCCTCTCTACCAGCCAGCAGGGGGCGACTCCTCTGGTTCTATAGAAGTCTCTGAGAAAATGAGCCTACTTCTCTCTTGATTTATTACCTCAGTAAACATTGTAAACATGAGTTTATGGTCTCAATCACTAGTTTCAAGTCTTCTTCAATACAGCATGATGTTCATTTAGTAAATTATGGTCCCATTTAGAGTCAGATGAGCTAAATCCTTCCCATCTGCTGATCTAGGAGCTGATATGTAGAGTGTGTAGTTTTTAGGCTGGTGTACCTGTAGACCTCTCTCAGTCTGTGTTTCTTCTCCTGCTCGTTGACTTTACTGTCCACAGCTGCGATCAGCTCCTTCACACAGCGCAGAGCTTCACGCACACGGCCGTGGTCTTCATCGGAGTCTGTTAGAGCAGAGAGAGACCACATTAAACACATCCTGTGTACTGTACTATGACACTAGGGGTCACTATAGTCCGTTTATCATACACTGAGTTATTAAAGGAGCAGTGTGTAGGTGCGGTATCTAGCGGTGAGGTTACAGATTAACTTCTCCCGTGTGCCAAGTGAGCAGAGCTCCGTTTCCGCCGCAGGAACTTTCCCCTTTTGAGGAACTTGTTGCTTTTCGACCGCAGGAACCAGCGTCTAAAATAAGTTCCGAGGACATTTTATGGTCCCTTTTTACCCCCCTAAAAGGCCCTGGTTGGGGGGGTAGTACTTGCTGAAAGTACCCAAACTTTAGGGGTGGAGTTTGCAGGGATGACCGTCGCTGATTGGTCAAACACACACACAGCACTGCTGCTTCAACGGCTTCATCTTGTGTACCGCTTCATTCATAAACAAGGAAGTCCTCCAGTATCAGTTTAGGACCATTTCAGGACGAGAGGAGAACATTTCTCTTTGTCTGATAACATTAAAAGTAAAGTCAGGCTCTGTTGTCGGCCTCCCGACTCATTGAAAAAAAAGACAGAGAGAAAGAGAGAAAGATCTGGAGGTGGAGTGGTAAAGTTAGAAGAGTCATAAGAGACAGCATAATGGTGATGTGAATGAGAGAAATAACAGTTATTTTCTCATTGTTTCATGGCGTTAACGTTGTAAAGCAGAAATAAATAATCATCAAACTCTCAACAGATGATTCAGTGAGGAGACAGACGCTCTTAGTTTCATTCAAAAAAAAGTCTGAAAAATGTCCGAAAAAAAAGTCTGATAAATGTCCGAAAAAAAAGTCTGAAAAATGTCTGAAAAAAAGAAGTCAGAAAAATGTCCAAAAAAAGAAGCCTGAAAAATATCCCCAAAAAAAGTCTGAAAAATGTCTGAAAAAAAGAACTCTGAAAAATGTCCTGAAAAAAAAGTCTGAAAGATTTCTAAAAAAAAAGTTGGAAAAATGTACGAAAAAGAAGTCTGAAAAATGTACGAAAAAAAAAGTCTGAAAAATGTCCAAAAAAGAAGTCTGAAAAATGTCCGAAAAAAAAAAAAGTCTGAAAAATGTCTGAAAAAAAAGTCGGAAAAATGTCGGAAAAAAGAAGTCTGAAAAATGTACGAAAAAAAAGTCTGAAAAATGTCTGAAAAAAAAAAAAAGTCTGAAAAAAAAATCTGAAAAATATCCAAAAAAATGTCTTAAAAATGTCTGAAAGGAGCCAGCTGAGGTGGTTCGGGCATCGAGTAAGTAACTCACGTTGCTCCTATCTGGATCCTTGCTTGTGTTGTACGAACTCTCAGATGTACGTCGCTTTGGACAAAAAAGCGTCTGCTAAATGAAACTGTAGAATTGTGGAGATCGTGCGAGCGAGCTCAGAGGGCGAGCGGTAGAAGAGAGAGAGACGTAGCGCGGCGGGGATGTGACTGAGAGAAAGAAAAGTTATTTTCTGTTGTTTCTCTGCGTTAACGTTCTAAAACACAAATAAATAATCATCAAACTCTCAACAGATGATTCACTGAGGAGACAGACGCTCTTAGTTTAATTCTCCTCTGCTGCATTTCATTCATTACATCCAACGTGCAGCAGTAGATATCATCAGAGGTTTATTAGAGTAAACAGACGACACGCTGAGCTGCAGGCTGAGTTTACTGCTGTGACCACCAGCAGCCTTCATCACACGTCATGATGCTTCTTCATACGTCAGAGGATTAATCTACCTGATCTTTGCAGGTCTTCAGACCGCGGTGGAAACAGTGGGCTGAAGGAACCTTTTAGTTCCTGAAACGTAGTTCCAGGGACTAAAAGTCCCGGCTTAGGGTTGCTATGGTGACTGACGTGAAAACGCGAACGTTCCTCTCTACACCCAGTTGTTTTAAGAGTAGAGTGTTTAGAGTGTGTGTGTGTGTACGTGGGAAGTGAGTGGTGAAGCAAGAGAGAGAGAGAGCGGCGGCTACGGGAGTGAGTAACGTTATCGACTCCGGCCCGAGCAGGAAAAGTTAACAGAGTTTGGTTTTGTCTGTTCTGGGCTGCTGTAGAAACATGGAGGACTCTGTGAAGAGGAACTGCTCTATATGGAGATATAACGGACTCATTCTGCGGTAACGAAAACACAACGATTCTTATTATCAGGTGATTATACACTAAAGATAACATACTTATTAATATTATATTCCATTTCTGCCAATAGATCCCACTAAATGTTCCACACTGGACCTTGAAGTAGGCAGTTCCCTGTTCTCTGTGGGTAATCACTAATGACAGAGTTCATTACACAGATGTTTGAATTGTCCTTTTCATAATCTAACTGTGTAACATGAATTATAGCATCACTATCATCTTCAATCACTGCGCAGTTTTTACATTGATTCCAAAATAAACAATTAATTTACCGGTATGCAAACACTGAAAGCCTGTTTCTTTGGGGGACTGGTAACAGGACGGGTCTTGGTCCGTACCTTTAGTGTGCTGGAGAATCCTCTGGATGAGGACGGGATACTTGGTGATCCTCTGAGTGACCAACAGAATGCATTCTGGGATACTGAGCCTCCGCACAATGCTGCTGCTCATTGTTCTCTGCACAAACACCAAGACACAGTCAAACACCATGTGGATGAACCACAGCACTGTCACATATAGACAGTATAAATATATATATATATATATATATGTATATATATAGAAAGGAGCTGACCTTGATGAAAGCCTGGAAGCGTTTATCTTTGGCGTGCAGGTCTTTATACAGATTGACAGCTTCGTTGTGGCGACTGCAGAACTTCCCATAAACTTTCTTCATGCGATCAGCACTGCAGCCTGAAAACTGAATTACAAAAAAAAAACAATATATATTTACTGAACTTTTTCTATTTAAACTCTTTTCAATGCACAATTCCAAAGAATTGGCGGCATTACAGATGACTGGAATAGAACCATATGTGATTACATGTGACAAATAACCTTGATTTATTGAACATTCAAACAAGAGGAAGGCAACAAATTGATAAATAAATGAACTTGGCACTGTGATTGACATTTGGCCTATATGAATAAATCTAAATATTAATAAATCTGATATTTTACTGCATTTAATAGCTGCAACTGCATATTAGTTGTAGATGCGGGTGCTTCTAGGATTTGTCAGCATTCAGAGCTCCATCTCTTCCCGATCGTCTCAGTTTTTCCAGTGAAGAAGTCCTAAAAACGCTGGCCCTGGGTCTATTTCAGCAAAGTTTCGCTAACCTCCAACCTGTTTCCACCGGTCTAAATCGACGCTGATCTACGTAATAGATAGTGACATCACTTGTAGTATATGTGGACACTTTTTCACGCTCCATTTGCCAGAGTTCACTTGGTCGCTGTATGTTAGGAAGAGGTGTCGTGTGAATTTCTTGCTCACGTTGAAATATTTCAACTCCCACAAATACGTGAATGACGTGAATTCAGGTCTATCCGCCTGTTAACATTAACACTGAACTGTGTGTAGTAGTAGGTGTGAACGTGCCGTTATAAACAAACTCTATTAGTCGATTTTGATGCTTTTTTTTTTATGGCACCTAATTTAATTCATAATACAAAAAAGTTGCATGTCAAATCATTTTCATTGTGAATTATAAAATGGTGGACGGGTATCGCTGCTCGAAACTTCTGTCTTTCAGCAGAACTACGGCTAAAGGTTTAGGCTCTAGTCTGAGAGACAGAAGTCACTCTGATTGGCTGTTCAGATTAAACCAATCAGTGCAGGAGAAGAGAAACAGAAGTGAGGGAAACAAGCCAACCAGTAAAGTCAAGAGGAAAAACACAGAAGACTCTTCTCATTGTTCATCTTCATCTGATCATTCCAGATGTTTTCACAGAGACATGAACATCTGGAGTGAAGCTAAGCGGTGAGAGAGAGCGGTGTGAAAATGTACGTATCACAACAACAGCTTGTATATCCTCCGTCCTCGCTCTTCCTGTTTCTGAATGATGAACACAGACTACGGCCTCCTGCTGGTGAGGAGAGTTACTTCCTCTCACCAGCAGCAGAACGTACGAGCTAACTGGCCGTCGGCTGGAGTCTTTGAGGTGCGTTCGAGTGAGACTTTTTGGCCAAAACAAAGGAAACGTGAGGCGACGCAACAGTTGTCCTTCATCGCCGCTAGTTCTCTAGCCGTTTCTCTTCTCGTGCACTGATTGGTTTAGCCTCCGACACGTAAAAACTAGGCTGACAGACGCTCACCAATTATTGATCTCTTCAGTCATTTTCAGTAAGTAGAGAAGAAAACCTTTTTAAAAAGAACGCAGGTAGAATGAACAGCAGAGTCTCTCTCTCTCTTCTGATCGGTCTGGGAGTCAAACTATCTCATAAATCCTTCAAACCTTTATCTCTAAACTCATCACAAGCTATCAAACATTGCGTTTCACGTCGTCCTCGTGGCTCACCTGGTTGAGCAGCACGTCTCCGATGCTGCAGATGAGGAAGCTGCTGTTGTTTTGTCCTTCAGTTGACGACGCCCTCTTCCTCTCCAGCAGCAGGGTGAGGACATGTGTGTGCGTGTCCAACAGGTCGTCCAAAACAGGGAAGATCTACAGGAAATGATCAATAGACTCGCCCTTAATGTGCGTACTTTAATGATGCTTTTCTTACTGATATTATAGCACATGCATCACCTTGTCCAGAGTGTGAGTGTCCAGCTGCAGCTCCTTCTGGAGGCCTTTGTAGTAAACTTCACACATGATCTTCAGCGTCCTCACATGGTGGAACTCTGTCTGGTACAACTCTGTGGAGAGACAGGACTCTTATCCCCACATGTATTTACACAGTTTATCTTCCTTCCTAAACCAGAGTTAGAACATGTCGTACCGTAGATGACGTCTTGCTTCTTGATCTCATCTTTCTTCAACGTTTTCAAGAACTTCTTGTCCATCGTGCCGCTCCAAGAATCCGCTTCCAGGTCTTTAATGTCCCACTCGAACTCTCCCATCAGCTGACTGTCCATCATCTCAGTGCCTACACACACACACACACACACACACACACACACGTCATTATGTCTTTACATTTACTACATTATATTTACCCACTAGCTAGCTTGCTAACTTGTTAGCCTCTGTGGCTTCTAGACGCCGACAGTAACGTTAATATTGCCGTTGCTTAGCAGCGGTGTTCTTCACCACTTAACCATTTGAACGCCAAACATATCGTTTACACGACTTCTCATGTTGTAAACACGAGCTCACCAGTTTCATTTGAAGGCAGCAATAGACTGTATATTGATTGATGTTTGTTCTAGTCTTCTTTTTTCTGAGAAGTTTGGTTAGAATTAGTTATTTGATGCTATTAAAAGGGGTGAGACGTCATGATTGACAGCTGTGATTGACAGCTGTGATTGACAGCTGTGATTGACAGCTGTGATTGACAGGTGTGATTGACAGGTGCTCTGAGTGAAGCAGTCGCATAGCTGGAGACTGGAATTGTACGAAGAGTAGAAAAGTGGAAAGGAGATGTAACTTTAACTTTCCATAACCATGACTGTCTGTTTCAAACATAAACATGTGTAAATAAAGATCCTTATATAGAGTCTTAATTAGAGAGTCGTATTAATAAAAAATGGATTCAGTGTTTGTGAGAATCGATAACGTATCACAAAACATTATATTGCGATATTCGATTTTTCTGATATTATTTCAAGCCGTGCCTGAACACGAGCAGAACGGATCGAGCAGCCGGGATGGATCCGGGATGTTTTGGCTTCATTTTAGTACAGCGGGAGGAATTGGAGACACGTTGCCTATCTATATATACAGTCTATGTGTCAGACAGCAGTTGTTCTACTTGTTTCCACAGTGTGTGTGTGTGCGTGCGTGTGTGTGCGTGCACGATACCTTCATCGGTGAGCGACTCAGTCGAGGCGTTGACTTTGCTCCCCTGATGGAGAGAGTCCGTGGACTGGGACAGAAACTTCAGGCCTTTCAGTGGAACATCGTCTAACCTACAAGGAACACAAGATTCAAGATTCAAGATCCAAGATTCAAGATGTTTATTGTCACGCCGGTTATACAGGTACAATCGTGTGAAATACTTTTTGCTGGGAAGCTCCATTAAGAAAAGAAACAGTAAGTTAAGTAGCAAAGAATAACATAATAAAATAAAGTAAAAATAAAATAATAATAAAATAAAATAAGTGTATTTACAATAATATACAGTATAATAATAAAGGAAATATGGTGTATGGTAAATATATACAAGTATTGCACAGGCATTTTTTTTTTTATATTGCACAGAGGTATGTATTGAGTATTGCACTTTTTAATTGTACTTATTTATTGCACATAGTGGGAGAGAGGGTGTTTGGGAGTGTGATTTATCTGTTCTTATTATTTTTTTTATTCTGTTCACAACCATGAACAGGAGGTCTCACTCTCTACAGATAATCACAACCTGTAGTTCTGTAGCAGACTGTATGTACAGGCTGCTTCACACCAACACTGAGATATATATATATATATATATATATATATATATATATATATATATGTGTGTGTTTCTCACCCTGCTATGTTGCTGGTGGAGATGCTCTTGGCCAGGTTGCTGTGTGGGTTGAAGATACTGGGGTGTCTCCGTGGAAACAGCACAGGAAGCGGGTCGTCGGGGCTGGTTGCTGTGGACCAGCGTTCCCGTGACGATGAGGAGGACGTGGATGATACAGATGATGCTGAAGATGTCGCTAGATAGAAACATCAAAGTGCACATTTAGGACCTAATGGGAAGACTTCCACGCCTGGTTCATTAGGAAATATAGATTTATAATCGAGATGCATCATCACTGCTATGTCTATTTGTTGTGTTCTTACATTTACTCCTCAAGTTAACAGCTGACCCAGGAACAGCTTCCGGCACCTGGAAGCAAACACAGGTCATCATTAGTGGAACAGAGTATGTTCATCGTGAGGTTCTAAGACTCAGCAGTAATACAAACATCTTCTGCTACTGTACCAAGTTAATATGTGCTGTGTTGTGTATACGGGTCCACTGTTTTTGATTTTTACTGATCAGAGTTTTAACAAAAAAATTCAATTTAAAAACAAAAGAAAAAGAAGAAGCTGATTTTATTTTAACCAATTTTCATCTGGACTTTAAGTCTGGACTAAGTTGTTGTGTTTCCTGCTGCAAGAAGACACTGATAGATAAATAAATAAATAAATAAATAAATAAATACTATTAATCTGGTGGTATATTTAAATCTAATTTCCAACAAGAGTTTTGTAGGTTACATGTTGTACCTTTTCTGTCAAATTAAAATTGATTAATTCAAAGATACATTTAGAGAAATAATAATAATAATATTAATAACAATAATAATAATAATAATAATAAGTGTGTATCAGACCTACCTTGGTTTTGTTCTTTGTACAGACAGACAGACTCTCTCTGCAGCACTTATGGACATGAGCTCCACAGTCTGTGAACAACACGTTACGATCATTAGAAACTGACTGCATGATTTCTATTTTTAAAATCAGTAAAGAAATCAAGGATCATCGAAGGGCGACGACAGGAAGTTCAACGGGACTGAAATCATTCATTAGTGACAAAGTTATCGGACACATGGAGATCGACTTCTACACTTATTAATACGTGGATGGACCTCTCGCTTTATTAATGATCAATAATAATAATGAACGTGTTCCTACAGGTAGACTTCAGAAGAGACTTCTCCTTCAGAGAAATCAGAAGGATTCATAAATGAGTCACCAGGTTCTGCTTTACTTTAGTGTTGACACTGTGTGAGGATTTCTACTGTGAGAAGCAAAGCGTTAAAGGGAAATGAGACGTCACAGGGAAACTACACAAGGAAACGACTACAAGAGGAGGAATAAAAAGAGGGAGGGAGGAGAGAGGGGGAATGGTCAGATGAGACAGAGGAGAGAAGAGATCTTGGCTGGCTCTCAGACAACAAGAGGGAAGGAAGGAGGAAGGAAAAAGGAAAAAGAAGTGTGAGTGAGTCTTACTGTTGCAGAGGAAAGTTTCCTTATTGTGCAGAAGTTTGTTGCAGTGCTGACATGCTGTGGAAGGAGACGGACTGACTGGGATGAAGACATGACCGTTTGCACTCTTCTTTTCTCTCTCTTTGCTCTCTCGCTCCCTCTCTCCTTTCCTTTCCTTCTCCTTCTCCTGGAAGCAATAAAAGAGGGAGACAATCAATAGAGAATATATTCAGGGAAAATAACCTGCAAGGTCTTTTCTATCATACTGATTTAAAGCTAGAGTAAGTAATGTATTTTAGAAACCTTTTTTATTTGTTGAAATTGTCTTTACAATCAAAAAATCAAATGCTCGGAGAAAAAGAACAATTTAAAGGATTGTAAAAAGGGCAAAATGAAATGATTGCCTACATGCATGCACTCATTGCTCGTCACCGGAGTCTTCCACAAGCTGCTAGCTTGGCTGTTGGTGAGTACGAACAACATCCATGTTCATTGTTTACGTTCATTATGATGTTTATGTTCATAATGATCATTTTGGGGGCGTGGCTTTGGAGGAAGGTCGAAGGGACGGACTGTCAGTGTTGCCGACTTGGTGACTTATTCCCAGAGTTAAATTGATCGTTTTGTTTCGTTTTCTATTTACTCTGGTTCAGTTCCTCTGTGCACAAATCAAAGCGGACCAAATAAAAAAAAAAGAAGTTGCTGAGGGGTTTGTCTTTTTCATCTCGAGAGCTGCCACTTCTAAGAGAACCCGACACGTTTCTACCTTACGACTGAACACACAGAGCAACCAGTTATCTCTCTTTCCATTTATGACATAACATTAAAACAATGTTAGCTGGTTATAAGATAACAGACCAATGCTGTTGAAAACTAGCAGTCAGCGATAACTTTGACTTAGAACTCAGCTGGTCTGTTTCCCGGTAGCTAACGGTGAAGTCAGCTAGTTCACTCACTCTTTGTAGTTTCAGTTGACTCATAAGTAAAAAGAATAAATCTCTCATCTACTCTATACTGACGTGTGGAAAGTGATGCCAGCCTGCCTTCTTTTTGATCGTGCTCTTCCCTTCTATGAATTCTTGTACCCCTCCCTGAGAAAGATATCTTTACTCTTAACTTTTTTAATTCGATTTCATATCACCCATTTTATGGTCTTTTAATCCTTTTATATACCTTTCTTTATGGTAGCTGCCATTTTAACATTTCTTTCCATCTTTTAACTTTCTTTTTAACAGAGTTTTACACGGCTGCGTTACTCTTCTCTCCGTTGTCCTCCCCGAGCTAGTGGATCCTCTTTTAATCCTCCTAAAACTTTTAAAATTTTAACTGGGTAATTTTAACAACATTTTAGTTGTTTTATCAAGGCAATTTTAAGAATTTTTATTCACCAGTCCCCATGTGCCCGTGCACCTCGTAGCAATCACAAGATTGCTACGTTTTAACCTAAACCTAACCCTAACCCTAACCC
Organism: Sebastolobus alascanus; assembly: GCA_916701645.2. Classification (NCBI taxonomy): domain Eukaryota; kingdom Metazoa; phylum Chordata; class Actinopteri; order Perciformes; family Sebastidae; genus Sebastolobus; species Sebastolobus alascanus. Next base: position 606,139 of record CAKAOJ020000235.1, read on the forward strand.
TAACTCTAATGGTACGTGTCCACAGGCTCCGTCATTTCCACGCTTCCCATTCATTGTCTATGTGAACGGCCGCGCAATGCATTCTGGTAGCGTGGCGTCGCGATTCGAGAAACGGAGCGTCGCGACGCCCGCTCCTCATTTGCATAAAGTTGAGGTATAGTCTACTTTATGCAAATCGCGGGCGTCCGACGCGACCCGCCGCCTCTCGAAACTCCCGAGAATCTTTTAAAATAAACGCTGTCGATCCAAAATAAAGACAGATTCCGCAACTGCGCGGCTTATTTCACGCCTCAAATGTTTTCAGAAACACATTTCGGTGAACAACTTTCGTGAAATAAGAGAAGAAAGTTTCCAAACGAGCCTCCATACTGTTTCCGGTTTGAAAGCCGGGAGCAGCAGAGCAGCCTACGGAGGGAAAGCGTTCGTCCAATCAGGTGCAGCCGGAAGAATTTGAAATAAAGCCGGGAAAACGTCAACGCCCAATTGGTCAATCATCTATCGTGTCACCGCCTAGTAGCACGCCCACCAAGCGTCAAATGTTGGGAAGCGTCGCGTCCCCTCGCGTTAAAAAACGCCCCTGTGGACACATACCATAACCCTAACCACTACTTATCTAACCCTAACTCTAACCAATACTTATCTAACCCTAACCCTAACCAATACTTATCTAACCCTAACTCTAACCAATACTTATCTAACCCTAACCCTAACCAATACTTATCTAACCCTAACCCTAACTCTAACCATAACCACTGGCCCAAAAATCTGCTTTATTCACATTGGGGACACAGCTTTGTCCCTAATTTGCACAAGCCGTCCCCAATTAACTGGTATTTAGTCTGACATGTGTCCCCGAAGGAAGCCTAAGTCAGGAACACACACACACACACACACACACACACACACACACACACACACACACACACACACACACACACACACACACACACACACACACACCATCATCATCATCATCTTCTCACCTGATCTGACACAGTGTCTGCTCTCCACCTCACACAGCGACTGAACCTCTTGCTCAGCATGGCTGTAACTGTCCTCCTGTCTCCCTCTCTCTCCTGTCTGTCTCTCTATACTCCGTCTGTCTGTCTCTCCTCTTCTTATCCTCAGTGTGAATCCTTTCTTTCTCTTTCTGAGCATCCTGTTCTCGTCTTTTTTGTTGTAGTCATTGCGTACAAGCTGCTGCTCGTCGGTCTGCTTTCAAATGAGGAAGCGAGCTACAGCGTCTCACATCAGTTCCTCTTTCACTGTCTGTCTGCCATCTTCCATCCACCACTTCAACATAAACCCACAAAACTGTATGTTTGTATCTGCTGACAAGAATTCATATTTCATGATGCGTCATTAAATGTAGGATTATTATAGTTTAGAAACATTTCTCTCTTTATTGTTTTCTTCTGTTCTTTAAATGAGTTGTGGTTTTGGACATTTTAGCTCGGTAAATATTCTTGTGTCGTTCACTTATTTGAGTATTTAGTTTCACTTCAGTTTTTTTTTAGTTTCAGTTCTAATTATGGTTTGCTGGGTAAGGGTCATATTCTTCTACAGATACATATTGATGGAGGACCTGGGATCAGCTGTGTTAGGGATGCGTAAATGAAATGCACAAGCTCACATGACACTAACCTGAATTCAGACATGATCACAAATTAACCCCAAATGATTGCATGATGACAAGTCCTGTACATTTGACTGTGGCATCAATAACAGAGCGGTGTAGAGATGAGTTCTTCAAGTGGTCAGTTTATCAGTGATCACTTCCTGTCCTACATTCTGCCCATCACACTGAATTCAGTAATAAAAGTGAATCAAAGAGCAAATCTCTATTTAAATGAAGTTGTTTAAGGAAGATTGACTTACGACGCACCGATCCAAAGTGCATTTTGTACGTACGTGTCTTTGAGCAAACAGTAATTACTGATTCAAACACTGAATGCTCTTTATCGTAGCGGTGCGAGAAAATATATTAAAAAATCGAAAAATCGCAATTTTAAGTTTTGTGATACTGAATCGATTTCTAATTAATAGTTTACATGCAAAGATGAACTCAGTCAATACTTCATTTCATTAGCAGAGAGATGTGTCCTCTCAAAGTAGAGCTTTAAGGACTGATAAATGCAGATCTCTCTGTTCGGAGTAAACCTTTTGATGTTGTGTATGAAGTCATCTGGAGGGAAACCACAGAGCTGTTTCCACTTCCTATTATGAGCTGCTAGCTAACAAGCTGACATTAACATGGTGTATGAATGTATCAGAGATTTAATGATCAGTTGTTTTAAATTCAGTTTTAAGTTCAGAAATAGTTCAGCCATCGTTCCCACGGCTGAGGAGCTTCACCACGTTCTCCACAGAGTATCTCGAGACTTAATCACTGTGTTTCTCCTCTAATCTAAACCAAGCAGTCACCGTCTCCATCACAGCCAAACCATTACAAGGCTTTTATTGTGAAGCAGCTGCGGCTTCCTGTAGCTGCTTCAAACAACATCAGTAAACTGCTAAATCGTTGGTTCATATCTCAGAAACAAACACATTCCTTCACCATCAGTGTGAGAACGCTGAATTGTTTGTGAAGGTCGTCCTGATCAGAACCGAGGCTCTGGAGATAGACTGGATTTTAAAACCCGCTCACACAAACAGGTGATGTTGGACAGTGTAAATAAATGTAGACTGTTAACGATACAACCACATGTGTGAGAAAATAAATCAATACCATCACAGCTCTAGTGTGACTTTTGAACATGCACAGTTGAAGATTTGCAGGCGTGTGCACTCTGCAGTAGCTTAGTGTTCTCACCTTGCCTTTCTTGGTCATCTTACTGCGGAGGTAGCTGAACGTCCGACTGATTTTCGGCCCTCCTTTTCCCTCGGTGTCGCTCCGCAGCGGGCCGGGCTCCTCCTCGGAAATACTGACACACACACACACATACAACTGAAGCCAGTTTCCTCTGATACACAGAACAAAGAGTGAAAAATCTGCTCATTTTAATCTCATTGAATAATTTAATCTCATGCAGTGCAACATGTCACATTTTGATTTAAAGTAACTCCGTCCCCGTTGGAGCTACAGTCAATCACAAGGTAGCCCGAAAGAACATTATTATTCATTTGGAGTCATGTTTCTGACCTGCTGGCATATGTAAGTCCAATACTCACTCCTCTTTTAGCTCTGTTTTCGGTCTGTACCAACTCCTGAGGGAAATATCTGGCTCTTTAGCTGCTAAAGGCTCGACTATGCTCACCAGCTAGTTGCTTACTGTGTCTGTCTGCTGTTTCCTGCTGAGCAGGTAGTGTACGGTGGGTTTTTAGACCTTGCTGAGGCTGAAAACGACACTATGAGAGCAGTGAGAGTGAACCAAAACAGCAAAGCTGTGGGTCGAACAGCTAAACAATGAGATGAAACTCACTATAAAGCTCCATAAAGAGCAGCTTTTTTTCAGGAGATAATTCTCTGTAGGTTCATTACTAAAAGTGACCTGAATATCACACTGTTTTCAGATTTAATACATTGTTATTAAATATACGTTGATTATAGACGGTTTAAATAAATGATCTGAATACTTCCTCCAAAAAAAAACAAAAAACGGAGTAATTCCGTTTCCTGGTGGAAATTGCGTCACTGCACTAAAAACTAGAATTACCCCCCCGCAGTTGTCTGCCTCCGCCAACCAGTCAAGTTCCAGTTTACATCCACGTCTGTCCAAAATGTCATCACTTCATCAGTTTATCCGGTTAGACATTTGTGTGAAATTGTCATAATTAGGGTATGAATTCTAGTTGGTTCTATAGAAGTCTCTGAGAAAATGAGCTTCTACTTCTCTCTTGATTTATTACCTCAGTAAACATTGTAAACATGAGTTTATGGTCTCAATCACTAGTTTCAAGTCTTCTTCAATACAGCATGATGTTCATTTAGTAAATTATGGTCCCATTTAGAGTCAGATAGACCATAAAGCAGGGGATGCTTTAGGGCGGGGCTACCTGCTGATTGACAGGTCGTTACCACGGCGTTGTCCGGTCTGGGAGTTGTCCGTGTTTTCATCTTAGAACTGTAACCCTTTAACATTGAGTTTTCAGTCCATGAAAGTTAAATGTAACATTTTGGTTGATGTCTTGGGTCCAAAACACCAAGATGGCGACGGCCAAAATGCCGTCAAAACGGCAGTCCACAAACCAACGGGTGTCGTCACGGTGACTACGTCCACTTCTTATCTACAGTCTGTGGTTCAGACGTTTGTAATGAAATCCCCTGAAGGTGTTTCTGAGATATCGCGTTCACGAGAACGGACGGACAGACGGACAACTCGTAAAACATATCGGCTCCAGCTCCGGCTGTCTCGGAGGTAAAATAAAATCTCCGCCCAATTATGGAACCATGCGTTGAATTAGAGTTTGTGTCAATGTTTGTAAAGTAATTGTCTTGAAGCTGAGAGAGTGTGGTTTAAAATGTAAAAAAGACGAAAGCATAACTATGTCTAACAACACAGTAAGTTAATTTTCGCTTCATCAGTTTCCCTTCTTACCTGTATTCCAGAGAGCCGGAGTTACTGGTGAAGGAGCTCATCCCTACAGGAAGCAAAGACATCGTGGGATTAGACTAACACAGCTGCTACACTGCATGCTAATACTCTTCATACCAAACCTGCAACCAAGTGTTCAAAGACAAACTAAATCTGGTCCAGCAAAATGACAGTTCAAGTATAAGATATGGATAGAAGTAAAGAGGTTAACACAACCAGAGGAAACAAAGAGGGAAAGACTCCAGGATATTACCTGTGGTGAAAAAAAGAACAGGAAACCACCTTTCCATGTAGCAATTACAATGATTAATATGTTTTCAGTCCCATACAGCTGCAAACAGGCAGAGAAATATAGAAGCACCTCCAACAATCTGATTAAAATCGGACCTGTTATGATGAGTAGACAAAGGTCGGTATGCTCAAATAATGTGTACATTTCTTATTTATGGTTTGCAGTTTATGGAATCAGCTCTGTGGTGGGAGTGTGTTGTTTTTGTTAAAGTTCCAGTGAGACGTGAGACGTGAAATATGATCCAGGACGTTCATTCAGAGTAACAGATTGATGCGATTATAGGTTATCAGTTTGGTCAGGTTTGCAATACTCAGACAGGATTTTACAACTCTGGTGTTTTATCTTTGGGGGGGGGGGATCAAATAGACAGAGGAGACACTCCTTTACTGTTCCACAGTTCACAGAACCCCTAATGTCGGATTTAAAACGATGCATTTCAAGAAATATTCTGGTTTAGTTCTTATTTATATCATTCCTGCATTTATATTTAACACTTCAGCATTTCATATTAACTTATTTTCACTGTGGTTATCTGTTAAATATTGTAAATATATATATGTATATATTTCTTATTCTTATTTTTATTATTTACTTATATTTCTCTTCATATATTGTGTTATATATTGTAGGATTATGTACATAATTTACACGTTACATACTCCATTATTTCTATGTTCTTACATTTCTTTATGTGTATATACTAAGAGCAACGGAAAAGTATTTCTGATAGTGATTTTAGTTTGAGCTGTAAAAAGCTGATCTGTCTTCCAGGAAGCAGGAAGTGTCTTTTCTATCCGTCTGACTGTGCAGGTCCAGGAGGACGTGAACACATTTTAGTGAGCACTAGTTTTGTTGGACAGTGTTAACGGGCACCACACGGGACTACATCTACATTCATCATACTTACTCCCTCCCTCCTCCTCCTCCTCCTCATCACTGGAGGGAGAGCCAATAGAAAAGAAGCGTCTATTTTTGGGGAGGAGCGGGGAGATACTGAGGGAGAATCTGATTCGTCGCTTTGATCGAGGACATCCGCTCACTAACGGGTGTCGACGGGATGCGGCAGGATGAACAGGAAGGTAAAAGAACAGTCTTATTGCACAAGTTCAAGAGTACAACTTCATCAGGACGGGAGGGCAACAGGATTAAATATATGATGAGGAAAGAAAAGCGGAAGTGGTTGATGAACTGAAACTCACCATCTATATCGCGGTGATTGATGGTAACCATGGAGATGGATTTGGTGAGGGTTTGGTGATGGAACATGGAAGGACAGCTGTTTGTCACTGACAGTACCTGATGATGTGATGGCTAAAAAACACACACAAGGGGAAAATAATATTATTATATATAATATTATATATGCAGTACATATATATATATATATATATATATATATATATATTAAATAACATAACATAATAAAATAATAATGATGTAAAATAATAATTGGGAAATTATTGTGTCTATATTATATCATAGACACAATATATAGATATAGATCATTTGTATTCAGAATTTGTTTTCTTGATCTGGGAAATTATTGTGTATACTCCTTTCGACTTTTATTCTGAAAAGCCAACATGACCAGGAAGTGTGGAAAATAAATTCCATCTTAATTTATGCTAAGATTAGTAGAACAAACCAAAGAATCATTTAATAATTGTCTCTTTATATAATAAGCACTTATTTATTTCTTATGTATACTCCTCTCAACTTTTATTCTGAAAAGCCAACAAAGTGTGGAAAATAAATTCCATCTTAATTTATGCTAAGATTAGTAGAACGAATCAAAGAATCATTTAATAATTGTCCCTTTATATTATAAGCACTTATTTTTTTTTATATCTAAGCATCCAAGAAGAGAAGATAATAGTGTCAGAAACAGGAACTCAAACAACAATGGAGTCCGATATGAGTGGAAAATACCCAGCTTTAGTTAAAAAATTACCGACAACATAAAATATAATGTTGTCCAAGGTAGCCAATGAAAGTAAAAGAAAGCAGTGGTGGGAGGAAACCTGTTGTAAACCCAGGAGAGGCCTTCAGGTTAACCAGAGAAGAAGCAGCACTGCTGAGGGTTCTTCATCTCACCGCTCTCCAGAACAGGACTCGTTTTATCTGGAATCTGTATTTGAACTACAGTGAAACTATTCACATCGAATAGTTGAAGGCTGTCTTCTTTGAGAAGTGTGTTTTAACTGAAAATGATTCGAAGTCCGGTAGGTAAAAAATCTGTCTGGAGCCGCAAAACATTTGATCATTGTGATGAAGGTAACACAGTTTATAGTCTAAGTATATAGAATATAAGTCTAATGCAGTGAGGGACAAAGTGTTAATGTACTACAGAGTATTAGGGTCACATTGAGGGGAAAAAACGTCTGAGATTTACAGAATAAAGTCATGATATTACGAGAAAAAAAGTCGTAATATTACCAGAATAAAGTCTTAATATTACAAGAAAAAAGTCATAATATTACGATAATAAAGTAATTAATTTACGAGAAAAAATGTCGTAATATTATGAGAATAAGTCATATCTTTACGAGAACAAAAGTCGTAATTTTACGAGAATAAAGTCATAACTTTACGAGAACAAAAGTCGTAATATTATGAGAATAATTTATAACTTTATGAGAAAAAACGTCGTAATATTATGAGAATAATTCATAACTTTACGAGAATAAAAGTCGGAATATTATGAAAATAAAGTCATAACTTTATGAAAAAAAGTCATAATATCACGAGAATAAAGTCATAACTTTACAAGAAAAAAATGTGTAATATTACGAGAATAAAGTCATAACTTTACGAGTACTAAAGTCGTAATATTACGAGAATAAAGTCATAACTTTATGAGAAAAAAAGTCGCAATATTATGAGAATAATTCATAACTTTACGAGAATAAAAGTCGGAATATTATGAAAATAAAGTCATAACTTTATGAAAAAAAGTCATAATATCACGACCCGACAGAAGCATCCCAGATCCTGAACAGCTGTATTTCACTGTATGAATGATTCAGGTCCATCAGAAAGAATATAAACACACTCACCTGGCTGTCGATGCTGCTTCCGTCTCCTTCCTGCTCCTCCTCAGTGAGGGAAACCAGCGAGCCTCTCTCCTGGCTCCTCCCTGCAGTCCTGTCCTCCTGATAACTGAGGCTGGGACACTGGACCGCCCCCCCCTCCACCTCCAGAGCCTCCAGGCTGTAGCTGGGTGCAGGGACACAACACAACCAGAATAACTATCGTGTCCTTCTACAGGTTGCTGTGCTGTGCAGCAGGACTGCTCTAAGTTAACGCTTTCACCTCGACAGGGAAACATGTCTTATTATTATTATTATTATTTTTTTTTTAACAATATTTTTATTGTTTTTAAGAATATGGATACAGACAAAACAGAAAAAGCCCCCCCCCCCCTAAAAATAAATAAATAAACAAACAAACAAAAAAACAGCACATTCTTTGTCCCTTATAATAACAGCCACATCTATACTTTAACTCGGTACAACGCCGTTTCTCACTCAAAGGTAGACGGATGAAAAAACAGGTAGAAAAAACAAATGGCAAATAAACACAGCAAAATGGTTTATGTCAGACAAACATTAGTCTTTACCATGAAGAAATTTCAGGAAAGGTTCCCAGATCTTATCAAACACATGTCCTCTGTCTTCATTATAAAATCTCAGTCTTTCCAGATGTAACGTGTTCGCCATTTCTCCCAGCCACAAGTCATAGGTGGGTACAGAGTCCATCTTTCATACTCTCAAGATGAGTTTTTTTTGCAATCACCAGTCTTATTATTATTGACCTATGCTGATTACCTTCTGTTGTCTATTTGCTCCTGATCAGGACGAAGCAGTGTGGATGGACACCAACTCATACTGGGGGGATGAAGAGATGGAGGGATGAATGGTGGATGATGGAAGATGTGAAAACATGGAAAAGAAAGAGGAGAGATGTGCGAGAGAAAGAGAGGGATGATTAGATATTTGATGAAAGGATGTTTTAAATGTAGAATGAGATGGTATTATGATGACAGAGATGTGTCTGAACCAGTGATTCTCATAAAGAAAAAGGCTTCATAGTTCAACGAATAATATTTGAATTATTAAATCTACAGTAAAACCGGCCCAGTCGCCAGGAAAAAATGTTGGCATTGTACGTTTCTGCAAACCACGGATTTGTTGAATGTCTACGTTTCTGACGTAGTACAACGAGCAACGCCAAAGGACAAGAGACTCAAACAGAGAGGCTGAGAAGAGCTGCTGCAGCACAGCCACGCTGACAATAGTTAAGCATTTTTTTAACATTAAAGCATGTAAACACTAGGGGTGGGGAAAAATCGATTCACCTATGTATCGCAATTTGTTTTTTTACGATTTTTAAATCGATGTTTTAATACCAGAATCGATATATTTGCTTCATCTGAGTCTATGTGGAGGTAGAAGGAAGTTACCGCTTTTATTGTGGTAGTCTGAGTAACGTGACGTCATATCCGTTCCGTATCCGTCAACCAAAACAAACCTCAGAAAGTATAAAACGTTGGAGGGTCGTCGTGGATACGACCTGCACCCTCACATGTTAAATCCAGCGTGGTAAACACTACACATCCAGTAAAGGATGGAAACACTTTGGGTTTCACACATTGCAGGAAAAGCAGAGCTAGACATCACGGCTAAAGCTGCATGCTAACTCTGTCACGGACAGGAAACGTTATCGTATCGCGGTAACGTGCGGTCCAGCCGGCCGCCGCTCTCGTCTCCGTGGTCAAATGGGCCGACGCTACAACTGTAGAGCACCCATATACTGACATTTATGTTAAATGCATTGAAACGGCCCCGATGGAGCTGACCATGGATGGATAAAGAGAACGGAGCTGACGGGAGAGCTAGAGACGGCCTTGGAGAAGTTAGAGGAAGTAGACACGTGGGACTACGTCCGCTTTTCAAAATAAGGTGTTAACAAAGGGAACTGTATATACAAAATACATCTATGGAAATAAGATTGATTGGATTATATTCACCAGAAGTATAAAACATTACATGTCTCTTATAAATTAAAAAGAAAATACCACTAATCTGTGAGGGAAATTACATGATATTTATTATAAATACTTCCTGACAATGATCCTGATATATTTGACTTCAGATCATCTCTGACTACATACATGCTGAAAATCAAACATTTTTACTGGATTCATTTAGAGATTTTCCAAAGTAAAAGTCCCTAGAAGTGTCTGATTCAACTATTTCCCTTCATGGTCTAGAGTTAATAAAAAGTTAACAAAAATCTCAATAAATCGCGATACTTAAAAATCACAATACATATTGAATCTGGATGCAAACAGATGTTTGTCTTCCAGCTGCTGAGGTGTTGATAAGCTGGACTGAAATCACTTCAGCTACCAGATGGTGATGAGCAACTTCTTTTATTCCATTCATGACTCTTTTCCACTGGATACCGTGCACGGTACTGGGTGTGTGTGTGTGTGTGTGTGTGTGTGTGTGTGTGTGTGTGTGTGTGTGTGTGTGTGTGTGTGTGTGTGTGTAGACTTCATGTCATGTGAGCAGTCTGAGGCTGGAAAGATGACTGAATCACTGCGCTCCAGTTATAAAGGACAGGAATGTTAAACTGGCTTGACAGCTATGACGGAGTCTAATGATGTATATATACTGTATATATATATATATATATATATAATGTGTTTTTGAGAGCTTCAGATGTAGTTACTAACTAGTGTTGGACTCACGTTGTTATTCAGTGTGGTACAAATGAAGCAGACACACGGAGAATGTCCTCATTTCTCCACTCTTGTCTATCAGACAGTGTTTCCAGCTTCTCTCTGGTCATTAATGACTAACGTGAGCTTGAAAGAGCTCATTGAATCCAGAGCTGAGTGACTGTCTGTCTCGTTTGGAGACGCCCGGACACTGACTCACTGACATGCAGTATCTCTGGATTAAACACTCAAAGCACAGCAGTGAAAGGAAGAAGACGGATGAAGACTTACCTTCTCCTGTGGAGGGGGGGCTTGGCTCTCTCCACCTCTCCTGACAGACTCTTCAACGAGCTGAAAGAAGGGACAGATGGACTGTTAGTGGGAAGAGAAAACCAACCAATACGTGTTGGTTTTAGATCCTCAGTACTGAATTTAAAGGTCCCATATTGTAAGAAGTGAGATTTTCATGTATTTTATATTATAAAGCAGGTTTAGGTGATATATAAATACTGTGAAAGTATCAAAACGCTCAATATACGGAGAAACACACACAGCCCGTATTCAGAAACTGAACGTTTGAAACAAGCCGTTAGGATTTCTGTCCATTTGTGATGTCACAAATCTACAATATTTTAGACCATTTCACAGTTTTAAACGTAAACATTCTAAATGCGTCCCAGTTTATTTCCTGTTGCAGTGGATGTGAATGACAACAGCTGACAGGAAGTAAACATGGACCCAAGCTGTTTCCTAGCAACACAATTCCGTTGCCTCTCCGTTGAAATGCACTAAAACAGAGCGTTTCAGACAGAGCATGAATACAGGTTTATTCAGACAGACAGTACGAGAAAAATAATGTGTTTTTTGAACATTAAAGCATGTAAACATGTTCTAGTAGAAACCCAAAATACAAACATGAACCTGAAAATGAGCTGATATGGGACCTTTAACAGTTAACACTGGTCTGCTGTTTCTGCTGGTATCATTGTTAGCATGCAGCATGGTCATGTTAAAGCAGCTTTAACCCTCTGAGACCCACAATAGACCCCTTTTAGTCTTTTTTAGGGGGGTCCAGGGGGTCTTTATGGGGAGATAGCAGGTCAACAGTAGATGTCACATAGAAGTGGTGTACATTGTCTGAAAGCTGAGAACCTGGAGATTAATTTGAGATGCTGCTCAGCACTGTGTGTCATGTTGTTCTAGTTATAAATTAGAAATAAACATGAATTAATTAGTTAAAATAAATAGTAAAGTTTATAAGGGTTTAGAACATGATGATAGAAGTATCTGATGTCCATCCTCATGCTCTATTATTACTCAAGTTGTTGCAGCAATGTCTGGGTTAAAAAACCCTCCAAAATACCACATTAAGACACCAAGACCTTGAGGAACACCAGAGAACAAGACATGCTGGGATTTGGGATCAAAAACTTTTGACATTTGGAGATTTCTGCAAGAATTGTATTTTTTGCCGATTGGATGGCGAGAACTTGTGTTGTGTAAACTGCTCAGAAACCCCCTTATTGTCAATCTAGCTAGGAAAGCCATCCATCCTCTGAATGCTCTAGATCTCTAGTTTGATCCATCCATCCTCTGAATGCTCTAGGTCTCTAGTTTGATCCATCCATCCTCTGAATGCTCTAGGTCTCTAGTTTGATCCATCGCACCTCTGAATGCTCTAGGTCTCTAGTTTGATCCATCCATCCTCTGAATGCTCTAGGTCTCTAGTTTGATCCATCCATCCTCTGAATGCTCTAGGTCTCTAGTTTGATCCATCCATCCTCTGAATGCTCTAGGTCTCTAGTTTGATCCATCCATCCTCTGAATGCTCTAGGTCTCTAGTTTGATCCATCCATCCTCTGAATGCTCTAGGTCTCTAGTCTGATCCATCCATCCTCTGAATGCTCTAGGTCTCTAGTTTGATCCATCCATCCTCTGAATGCTCTAGGTCTCTAGTCTGATCCATCCATCCTCTGAATGCTCTAGGTCTCTAGTTTGATCCATCCATCCTCTGAATGCTCTAGGTCTCTAGTTTGATCCATGCATCCTCTGAATGCTCTAGGTCTCTAGTTTGATCCATGCATCCTCTGAATGCTCTAGGTCTCTAGTTTGATCCATCCATCCTCTGAATACTCTAGGTCTCTAGTTTGATCCATGCATCCTCTGAATGCTCTAGGTCTCTAGTTTGTGGCTGTAAAGTTTCATGAGGCTGTGATTATCCTAGAGATCACCACAGGTCATTTTATACAGTGAGGTCAATGAATTGTCTCCTATGGGGACTAACATCATCACACATGAATACAGTTGGGCTCATTGGATCCACCAGGCTACAGCTCTGAACTGTACGTCATACAGCTATAGCATGGTTCCAATGTGTGGATGTTTGGTCTGATGTTTTTATATCAACTAGTTAACATTAAACTAACTTTAACCAGCTGCTCACACATCTGAATGTTTTCCTATGACATGTCCTGACATCCTCCTCACATGTTCTGTTTTAATGAATCCCTGACGCCGGGAACACACTGGACGCATTGTGGCCGCGTCGCTGCAAGAAGCTCACACGACAACGGAAACTGAGTTCACTAAGATGTGATGCAAAAGCCTTTCAGGATGCTGACAGACAGATGTAGTTGGACACGCGGTACCTTCGCCGTGTGACGTCAACATCTGCGGCGGCGTTGTTCCTGCCCGGCTCCCAGCTGTGACGACGGAACGGAGACAAGGGTCGGATGGAGGCTCGCAGGATGGCAGAAGAGACAGGGTTTTCTGAGAGCTGGTCTTTTTTCTCTTCTTCCTCTCCTCCTCCTCCTCCTCCTCCTCCTCCTCCTCCTCCTCCTGGGATTCAGAACAGAAATACAAAACTATTATCCACCGTGACTCTTATGGACAACATCTGGATTGTTTTTGGGACATATATGCATTTATTAGATAGTGACAGTAGAGAGATGACTCAGCAGCCAGATGTGAACCGGAGCTGCGGTTCACAAAATACATCACTTATAAAAAATAAAATAAAATCCAGTTTAACATTTTTTTACATCTTTCTGCTTCCTGCCGTCAGAATTTACTATAATCTCACGAGCAAAACGAGAAGCGTTTGTGAAGCAATCTGGATTTTTATATGTTTTGATATTGAAATTAAATTCCTGGAATTCTTTTGAAAGATTTTAAAAATAAAATATCAAACTGTGAGCTTTACCTCTGTCCTCTGTTTCAGACTTCCAGGAGAGTCTGGAGCTCCGGGGGGCCGCGGCCTCAGGTGTGCCCGCTGACGAAGCCCCCTCCGTGGGACGGAGCGCTCCCTCGGTCAGTGCATCGTCTGTGGAGGACCAGGAGACACCAACCGCTCTGTCCCCGTGTCCAACACAGGGGGGGGGAACCTTCGGCTGGAGAGGAGAAGAAGACATCACAGAAATTAAATCAGTGGGAAACACACTCTCAGGCTTTATTACCAAACAACGTAGATTTATGTAGAAGTGAAAGTCAGTTGTTCCATGTCAACATCAGCTCCCAGCAGCAGAGCTACGCCTCCGCCATTTTGGACTGAAAGACTACCGGACGCCAGTAAGACGTCCGCCGTACAAAAGTAAAACTACATTATTTCTATTCTATTGTCATATTCTACTGAAATAACCTGTGTTGAACAGTAAAATATTATAAATATAATAAGAGTTTTCAGTCCAAAATGGCGGCAGCAGCTGTTGTAAAAAAAACACCGGAGTTTCATCTCCTTGATACTCTTTGATGAGTATTAAAACTAGCGTTTGAACATTAATATGATCCTAAACATAACTTGTTGCTTTCAGATTGTAATTTTATCTCTTCATCTCTTCATCTCTTCATCTCTTTATCTCTTTATCTCTTCATCTTTATCTCTTCATCTCTTTATCTCTTCATGTTTATCTCTTTATCTCTTCATGTCTTCATCTTTATCTCTTTATCTCTTCATCTTTATCTCTTCATCTCTTTATCTCTTCATCTCTTTATCTCTTCATCTCTTTATCTCTTCATCTCTTCATCTTTATCTCTTCATCTCTTCATCTCTTCATCTCTTTATCTCTTCATCTCTTCATCTTTATCTCTTCATCTCTTTATCTCTTCATCTCTTCATCTTTATCTCTTCATCTCTTCATCTTTATCTCTTCATCTCTTTATCTCTTCATCTCTTCATCTTTATCTCTTCATCTCTTTATCTCTTCATCTTTATCTCTTCATCTCTTCATCTCTTTATCTCTTCATCTCTTCATCTCTTCATCTCTTTATCTTGAGCTCTATTCTAGCAGTTCATTCTCAGCTTAAGGAAAATAGGAGAATGATTAAATAATTTTCCAGGACGACACAAGATTTTCCACATTTTCCATGTGTTTTCAAAGTCTGGAAAATTGGTCAGCTGTTTTCCGGGTTTTCCAGGACGCGTGGGAACCCCGACTGTTATTCCTGACCCGGACATGAACAAAGAGCGTTACGAATATCAGCTGCTGTGCTGACGTTAAAACCATCTGACACCAGTGTTTACGTACAGAACCACCAGAGATCTGAATCTGAGGTCTGAACCAGGTGTGTGTGTGTGTGTGTGTGTGTGTGTGTGTGTGTGTGTGTGTGTGTGTGTGTGTGTGTGTGTGTGTGTGTGTGTGTGTGTGTGTGTGTGTGTGTGTGTGTGTGTGTGTGTGTGTGTTTCGTACCTTTTTAAAGACACTGTCATCCAGTTGTGCGCTGACTTTCACACTGTCTTTGTGCAGCAAACACACCGACACACACTCCTCTCTGTGTGGATGGACATCTGGAGAGAAGAAGAGGAGGAGGAGGAGGAGGAGGAGGAGGAGGAGGAGGAGGAGGAGGAGGAGGTGGAGGAGGAGGAGGAAGAGGAGGAGGAGGAGGAGGAGGAGGAGGAGGAAGAGAAGGAAGAGGAGGAGGAGGAGGAGGAGGAGGAGGAGGTGGAGGAAGAGGAGGAGGAGGAGGAGGAGGAGGAGGAGGAGGAGGAGGAGGAAGAGGAGGAGGAGGAGGAGGAGGAGGAGGAGGAGGAGGAGAGAGGAGGAGGAGGAGGAAGAGGAGGAGAGGGAGGAGGAGGAGGAAGAGGAGGAGAAGGAGGAGGAGGAGGAGGAGGAGGAGGAGGAGGAGAAGGAAGAGGAGGAGGAGGAGGAGGAGGAGGAGGAGGAGGAGGAGGAGGAGGAGGAGGAGAGAGGAGGAGGAGGAGGAGGAGGAAGAGGAGGAGGAGGAGAGAGGAGGAGGAGGAGGAGGAGGAGGAGGAGAGGAGGAGGAGGAGGAGGAGGAGGAGGAGGAGGAGGAGGAGGAGGAGGAGGAGGAGGAGGAGGAGGAGGAGGAGGAGGAGGAGGAGGAGGAGGAGGAGGAGGAGCTAGGTGGGAGGATGGAGTCGGAGTGAGGTCTGGAGGTCTATTGAGGAGTGGCTCTGGCTGAGGAGGAGAGGAGGAGGAGGAGGAGGTCGGAGGAGGATAGGATGGAGGTGAGGATCTGGAGGTAGGAGTGAGGAGGAGGCGTAGGTGGAGGAGTGAGAGGAGGCAGGGGTTCAGGAGGTAGAGGATGGAGGATGGAGGGTCTGAGGAGTGTCTTCGGTTCGAGGATGCTTGGGGAGTGAGCTGTCGGAGGTGTGTAGGAGGAGGAGTTTCATGGATCGGAGTTCTCGGGAGCTCTTCGGCGAGTCTTGTGCGTTCGTAGGAGCTTCTAGGAGCATTGGGTGGTGTGTCTTTGGTGGCTTCTTGAGTCTGGATCTGGTCTGCGAGGAGTGCTATGGAGGAGGCAGGTCTGCGGGCGGAGTCTGAGGTCTGCGTTCGGTCTTCTCAGGAGTCTTAGCGCGGACGGAGGATTCTCTCTTCACGGTTCTGCATTTCGGATCTCTGCGGATCGGAGCGGACGTACTTCTGTCTTCTTCTTCATCTCTCTAGTGGTTCTCGTCGTACTCTGTATCTACTTCTCACTCTAGGCTGGGTCTCAGTCGCTACCGCGGTCCCCATGAGACGCTCCGAATTAATAACATGTTCTTCAATAGAAGATGTGCTGCCGTGTCTGAGAAAGAAGCTTATTATTATTGCAGCGCTGGTTGCAATCCACCGAGACAGGAAGTTGACCTCATATGAAACCACAGAGAAGCAGCTGAGAGTGAGACATCAGCAGCTACTGAACTCTGTTATATGGTTACCTCATGTTGTTAAAGTGACATCATTACAACATTACATCAAGCTAAAGAAGTTGCATTAAAAAGGTTGTTAATCTATCTGTGTAGATCTGACCATGAGCTAAAATGACATTGTGATGTTGATGTAGGTGAGGTTTAATGATAAATGGTTCTAACCTTTTATTGATTGCACACGTCAGCTTTTAATAGCAACAATAATAAATAAACAGTTTCTTTTTTATTAATTAACTGTCAGCTTCATAGTTTCTGTATCAACCACACTCTCTCATTCTGGTTCGCTCCTGTAATCATCGGTTTACTACCTCATTTAAGCTTTATTTAAAAACTAAACATTGTAACTTGCAAACTTTGCTAATAGATATATATTTATATTTAGATCTAGTGTTGATATTTATATTTTATTTATTGGTCCTGTATATTATCTGGATAACCTGCTGCTGGAACAATCATTTCACAATTTTGGTTCAATAAAGTACATCTATCTATCTATCTATCTATCTATCTATCTATCTATCTATCTATCTATCTATCTATCCATCCATATATCTATCTATCTATCTATCTATCTATCTATCTATCTATCTATCTATCCATCCATCTATCTAGAGGTATGACAGTTTTCCCTCACCAAAATGTAGTGTAATTTGGAGCGTTATTTAGCAATAAGCTAGTCTGACCTGGTTGGTACCGATGGATTCATCAGGCTCTCTAGTTTCAGATGATACCATCTTTATCTTCACTCTAGCTTTAAAACTGAGCCGCTACGACCCAAAAATCACAAGTTGCGTTAATGTGTTAAAGAAATTAGTGGCATTAAAACTAATTAGCGTTAACGCTTTATTATCACGTGAACTTTGACAGCCGTAATATTTATGTTTTCTTTTTCTTTTTCACTTTCATTATACAGTCTTCAACTAGAAGGTCTATGGCTGTGTTCATAAATAAGCATACTGCGTATTACATACTCAACCAGGATGTACTACTGCCTACTATTTTAACTATCAAGTATGCCATATTACCATTATTACCAACACACTGGGGAAAAAAAATGGTTGAATTTTTCTTTTTTTTAGAAAAATTATCCTGGCAAAATGTTTTTTCACATTGCAAAATGTTTTTTCTTCCACCTGTTTCACAGATGAAAAAAAAAATGTAAGGAACTAACTTTTTTTTCACCTGTTCTGAAGTCATAAACTTAGATCAGGAAATTGATCACCAGTTTCTTTTTCTCACTTGCCTCTCAAAGCTTCCGTACAAATCCGATCTCCTGGTTACTTCATGGTGTCAGCACCAGACTGTTATACTGTTTTATATATAGACTGTTTATAACCACATCAACTTCTGATTGCTTTTGATTCATTATACAAAATACGTTCTATATTTATGCAGAACTGTTCCTTCAACGTGACAAGTCCTCGGGGCAGATCTACTTCTTCTTCTGGACAGATTTTACACATCGCACCTCAACGTATTCTCCCTCACAACTCGACAAATACCAAAGCTTGGTCCAACACAGTCTCACAACAGTTAGTGAAATAGTCACGAAATTTAATCTCTTTGATTCGTGTACATAGATACAAGTTTACCTTGTTTTTCCCGTGACACTCAGCACGACTTTCAACAACGGAGTTTTTGTTTCCTACAAATATACAACAACACATGACACACGTGACAATTTCTGCTCCAGTCTTTTCAAAATAAAACTACTTACTTTTAGGAAAAGATGGATTTGGTTAGGCTAAGGCAACAAACTACTTAGTTAAGTTTAGGACTAGATGGTGGTTTGAGTGAAAATAATTCTGGAAGTGCTGTAACTTAAGTACGGAAGTTACGTGACAAGTGAATCAACTTTGACTTCTGGATTCACACAGAACGCAGAGGTCCTGTTCACACCAGAGGCCTGTTCTACGAAGAGAGTTCATCATACCCAGGGTATCTTCTCCTTATCTTCACTAACCCTAACAAACGAGATCCCGCTAAGCGGTCCTATGAAGGTGGTTATCAACTCTGTAAGTCAACCCAGGGTTTCTCAGTCTGGTTATGAGCGTGTTCACATGAACAGGGAGGTGTTTACAGCATCTGAACAATCACAGACATGGACAAGTCTGCTGTCAGCAGACAGACAGGCAGAGCGGCACATTTTACAAAGGAAGAGCAAACTATATTAGACAAATACGAAGAAGTTAAACACTTAATTCAGACTAACAGTAACACAGGTGAAGCTGCCAAATGCAGGAAGGACAGCTGACAAAGAAAAAACTCCAGATGTGTGAATGATTAAATTAACAGACTTATTAATTTAACGGAACACTCAAAAGTCGGATAAAGTCGTCTAGATATAAATAGCTATAAGAGATGGGCGGATGAATTACACCTCATTATGCCCATTATTAAACAAACGGCGTGTATAACCATTTTAACCTTCTGTCATGTGCGTTCCCCGTTTCCGGCGGTGTGAAACGGACTCAAGACCAAGTAAAAAAATAAATATGAAAATATAATTCAAAGCGGTAAACACCCACAGCATAAATCCAGCTGTCCTTCCTGTATTTGTCAGTTTAAACTGTGTTGTTTTTAGTCTGAATTATGACTTAAACTTCTTCATATTTGTGTAATATTACCATACGATCCGCACACTGAGCTCTGATTGGTCAGTAGACGGTGCTTTTATAGGAGTTGATCTCTTATCTGGAACATAACCTGCTCTGGAGCAGGTCAGCTGTTCAGCATCAGTTACCATGGTGATCTACCCCGATAAGAAGTGATCCACCTTCGTAGGACTGAAAACCCTGAAGGGTTAAACCTGAAGTTACCTCGCTAACCACAAATCCTGCTTCGTAGTACAGACCTCTGGTATTAACATGCGTCCTCAGTGATCGGATCACAAGTGGACAGCTCTAAGTACAGGTGTGAACGCACTCAAGACGCATTGAGATCGGATCGTTCAGACCAGATTCAGAGGTGGTCTGGGCCACATATAAGCTAGAAGAAGAAGAAGAATGGCTCCGTGCGTTGGTTTCCGATGCCGAGGGGAACTCACCGACCGGCAGGAAGTGAGAACGTGTTGATCACCTTTAACTTGATCTCTCTTGATTTAGCTCTACTCTGTGGTGATGTTTGCAGTTTCCTTCAGAAGCACCACAGTACTTACTGTCGGTATCTAAATGTGGTGTGTAGGTGTGTTTCAGAGTCTCCGTGGACTGAGAGCTCACCTGGACATGTGGACACCGGGTCGGGCTCAGAACAGAACACATCCCTCTCCCTCTGGATCTAAGAGACAAAAGGAAAACTTCATCATTTCTCTGATGAGCAGAACGAGTACATTAAGATTAAGGTCATTTCATTGATTGGAGGATGTTCTCAACGGGTTCTTTGTAGCACCAGCTTTCTCCAGCGGTACCAACAATCAGAACTCCTCAGAGACACCTCACCCCCCCACAACAGCCTGTTCTCCCTCCTGCCCTCTGGCAGAAGATACAGGAACCCCCAGGACTCAAACCAGCAGACTGAGGAACAGTTTCTTCCCCCAGGCCATCAGACTGTTGAACAGATAAATCACACCCCCAAACACCATCTCTCCCACTATGTGCAATAAATAAGTACAATTAAAAAGTGCAATACTTCAAAGCGTACCTCTGTGCAATATAAAAACAAAAATGCCTGTGCAATACTTGTATATATTTACCATACACCATATTTCCTTTCTTATTACTATACTGTATATTATTGTAAATACACTTATTTTATTTTATTCTCACTTTATTTTATTATGTTATTCTTTGCTACTTAACTTACTGTTTCTTTTCTTAATGGATTGTACCTGTATAACCGGCGTGACAATAAACATCTTGAATCTTGAATCTTGAGTGTTCTCAACGTCTCATTAATATTAAAATGATCTCGTCACACCCACTGGATCACATGTGACTGCTGGAAACCCCCCCCCCACACACACACACACACAAGCAGTGTGCCCTGTGTGTGTGTGTGTCTCACATGTTTGTGTGAGCATATCAACATGTATCAGAGGAACCGCTACACACTCACAGATACACACTCACAGATACACACTCACAGATACACACTCACAGGTCATAAGTAAATGACTGTTCCGCCCCTGCAAGCAGACACAACCAGCTCAGTGTGATGTCAGAGAAACGTAGGAGGGGTTCTCTACGACACACGCACGAGCACGCACACGATCCATATCTGAAACAATACTCTGCAGTAGCAGCTGATTTGAATTGGTGATCACCCTCAACCCACAGACACCTGAACCAAATGGACTGACATGCTGTGCAACATGCTGCCTTCCACTGGGCAATCCTCTGAAATATACTAATTATTTTTTAAAAATATTTTTTATGAGAGCTACAAGTTCTTTTAATATGGTCAGGAGCATATACTGTATATATATTTATATTCTGGGGGTATCATGTCTATGCAGAAGGTAGTTTAGTGTATTTATTGACTACACTGAGGGTGTTTTATGTTTTATTTATCTATTTATTTATTGTGTCGAGTTGAATGTGCTACTTATTTTTTGTACTGTAATTACCTTCTGCCTTTTCTCTACTTTTTCTTTTCCTAAAGCTGACTTGGTGTAAACTGCTCAGAATTCTAATGTGCTTAAGGTGTATATGGCAAATAAAACTCTTGAATCTTGAATCTTGAATCTTACTGTAATGACTATTTCTCTCCTCAGATGTTCTCAGAATCATCTTGTAGTTACTGTTTAGCTGTAAAATGAGAACGTTTGTGACCCGGAAGCCATGTTGAGATCTGCTGAGGAAATACTAAGCAGTTCAAGACAGTTTATTCTGATCTTTTTAAGGCAGTAATTTTAACTTTGCATTCTTATCTCAACTTTAATACATTTTTATAAATTTGGTTATAGTTGTTATAGTTCCTTATTACACGGCTGTGTTGAATACTCGATTCTGATTACTCAATCACGGCGTTCTGCGGTCTGTAATTTCTCTATAACGGCGTTCTGCGGTCTGTAATTTCTCTATAACAGACCGTTGCTATGTATAGCAGACCGTTGCTAGGTATAACAGACCGTTGCTATGTATAGCAGACCGTTGCTATGTATAACAGACCGTTGCTATGTATAACAGACCGTTGCCATGTATAGCAGACCGTTGCTGTGTATAGCAGACCGTTGCTATGTATAACAGACCATTGCTATGTATAACAGACCGTTGCCATGTATAGCAGACCGTTGCCATGTATAACAGACCGTTGCCATGTATAGCAGGCCGTTGCTATGTATAGCAGACCGTTGCTATGTATAGCAGACCGTTGCTATGTATAACAGACCGTTGCTATGTATAACAGACCATTGCTATGTATAACAGACCGTTGCCATGTATAGCAGACCGTTGCCATGTATAACAGACCGTTGCCATGTATAGCAGGCCGTTGCTATGTATAGCAGACCGTTGCTATGTATAGCAGACCGTTGCTATGTATAGCAGACCGTTGCTACGTATAACAGACCGTTGCTACGTATAACAGACCGTTGCTATGTATAACAGACCGTTGCTACGTATAACAGCCCGTTGCTACGTATAACAGACCGTTGCTACGTATAGCAGACCGTTGCTACGTATATCAGACCGTTGCTACGTATAGCAGACCGTTGCTACGTATATCAGACCGTTGCTACGTATAGCAGACCGTTGCTACGTATAACAGACCGTTGCTACGTATATCAGACCGTTGCTACGTATATCAGACCGTTGCTACGTATAGCAGACCGTTGCTACGTATAACAGACCGTTGCTACGTATAACAGACCGTTGCTACGTATAGCAGACCGTTGCTACGTATATCAGACCGTTGCTACGTATAGCAGACCGTTGCTACGTATAACAGACCGTTGCTACGTATAGCAGACCGTTGCTACGTATAACAGACCGTTGCTACGTATAACAGACCGTTGCTACGTATAGCAGACCGTTGCTACGTATAGCAGACCGTTGCTACGTATAGCAGACCGTTGCTACGTATAGCAGACCGTTGCTACGTATATCAGACCGTTGCTACGTATAGCAGACCGTTGCTACGTATAACAGACCGTTGCTACGTATATCAGACCGTTGCTACGTATAGCAGACCGTTGCTACGTATATCAGACCGTTGCTACGTATAGCAGACCGTTGCTACGTATAACAGACCGTTGCTACGTATAACAGACCGTTGCTACGTATAACAGACCGTTGCTACGTATAACAGACCGTTGCTAGATATTAAAAATTAGCCAACTCTTTCCCAATGAAAGTAGCGAGCAGCACCAGCTCCAGCAGTCCGGAAATCTAGCAAGAAAGAGTCGGCAAGTCTGCAACACTGACAGACGGACGACATGACATGATATATATATATATATATATATATATATATATATATATTAAGAACGGGACATGTGTTTACAGTGAGTGATGGACTTTAAAGTCCCCACTGGTCCGTTGTGTAACTCCTGTAGGCCGAGCCATCAGAATGACCTCATATTTAGTTGTGTGATTGTTAATCACTGAAGCCAATGAGTCCTTTGTCCCTTCGTCCACTCGTCTCAATGGATCTGTTGTCCCGGCTCCGTGCTGCCTGCTCTGTCTATTATCAACATCCTGCAGAAACAACACATCTGCACAAAAGAGCGACTCTCCAACACGTAGGAAACAACAGGCAGCATTCATCAGCGTGCACCGAGCTGCACGTGTTGGAGGTCTGTGTGAAGACGTACTCAACTCGCATTTCAATCCTCCACACGCTCATTAATAGATGTTTAATATCCTGCAGCAGTAACTATAGATCCTCCTGTATTTATGGATGATTTTAGGGGTTTATTTTGTTGTTTCATGTTTGACTTTTGTTGTTGAATACATTGAAAACCCAGAGGAGGGAATCAACAGACTGAGTTTAGCCTGACTACAGACTCAGCTGGTTCCACCTCGCTCATGAAAACAGATTTCTGTTAAAGAGCCGTCTTTACTCACATTTACAGACACATTTGGCAAAAGTGGTGGATATACTGCCAGTACAGACCTAATGTATTAACATTTGGGTAATATTTCAGTGAGCTATAAATCCTTTGCTAAATGACACTAAAAAAATAACCAAATATATCAATAATCACTGATATGAAGCCTCTTTGGACACCAAGCTGGTCACTGGAAACACTCCTGAGATCAGTTTGTTGTTGTCTAACCTGCCATTTATACTCCTCGTACATAATCTACATGTTTAGCTGCCAACAAAATAATATTTTAACCATATATTTGGATTAAAAAAATAATAAAATACCATTTGTATTTTGGCTTTTTGTAATTGTTTTTGCGTTGCTGAGCGCCTCACGTCTATCCGCTCTGTACGCCTCGTGTTTTTACAGGAGCAAACTGAACACCTGGAGGTGGAAAAAATTCAAGTCAGAGCAGAAAAGCGACATCATTGCGTTTTTTTTTCTCATTGTGGTGACTTTCACTGGATTATCGGAGCTACAGTACATGACTTTACCAACGGTAGTTACCGTGATCTGAACAGAAAACAGCAGGAGGCCAATTAATCTGGTACTTCAGATTTTGGGTAAGTTGTTTTCATTCATTTAAAGGTTCTATATGTAACTTTCAGAAAATCCTTGTTATTAACGACACCGGTGGCCGTTAAGTGAACTGCAGTCGGCATCCTGTTTGTTTGTGTAAGTGTTCGCGCTCCGTAGGCGCGAGCGATCATCCTGGGCATCGGCCAAAACATTACAATCATATATCAATATTACAATCTGTAATGTCACAGTCTCCATGATACGACTAGCTTTACTTTACTTCATCAGCTAACGTTACGAAATGAAACCGTCCCGAGTCCTTCACATAGAAATCAGTCCACGGGCTGTTAAAGGCAACCGAGAAAGTCGGAGAAGATCTCAGTTTTTTACGTTACGTTACAATCTGTTCACACATTGGCAATACATACAAAGCAATTAATGCATGCATATAGTTACATATAGTACCTTTAACCTAAAAATTTAAACTAAATTATGAACTATTAGGCCGACTGTTACTGGTGGAACTAGAACGGGACCTTCGTTGGGAAATAATGCACATTTTTAGATTATAATTTGCAGTCTTTAATGCACATTTTTCGATTATAATTTACAGTATTTAATGCACATTTTTAGATTATAATTTGCAGTCTTTAATGCACATTTTTAGATTATAATTTACAGTATTTAATGCACATTTTTAGATTATAATTTGCAGTCTTTAATGCACATTTTTAGATCATAATTTACAGTCTTTAATGTACATTTTTCGATTATAATTTAGTCTTTAATGCACATTTTTAGATTATAATTTGCAGTCTTTAATGCACATTTTTAGATTATAATTTACAGTATTTAATGCACATTTTTAGATTATAATTTACAGTATTTAATGCACATTTTTAGATTATAATTTGCAGTCTTTAATGCACATTTTTAGATTATAATTTACAGTATTTAATGCACATTTTTAGATTATAATTTGCAGTCTTTAATGCACATTTTTAGATCATAATTTACAGTCTTTAATGTACATTTTTCGATTATAATTTACAGTCTTTAATGCACATTTTTAGATTATAATTTGCAGTCTTTAATGCACATTTTTAGATTATAATTTGCAGTCTTTAATGCACATTTTTAGATTATAATTTACAGTATTTAATGCACATTTTTAGATTATAATTTACAGTATTTAATGCACATTTTTAGATTATAATTTAGTTTTTAATGCACATTTTTAGATTATAATTTAGTCTAATGCACATTTTTACAAGTCAGAATTGAAATGTGGTGATATTGAATGATATTCTTTAGAATCGGGGGGGTTGTTTACAGTATGCAGTGGGTGGAGGTCCAGATGAGAAAAAGAGAAAGTTACTAACAAGAATTTGAAAAGTTCCTTTGGCCCAAAAGCACACACTTTAGAGACGATCCCTAACTTTAGCTCCTGTCTTCACAGTGTCGGGCTTCAATTCAGCTTCATTCTGAACTGAACATGAATATTACTGTAATAATGTCTTTGTATTGGGTTACTCTCCTATTACACATCGGACCCAGCTGAAATATGTTTCCTGGCTGGAGCTTCTCGGATCTTTGATTCACACAGCTGTGAGGTGCACAGAGGTCAAGTCTGCACAGCAACGAAATAATTAGCTTTAAATTATAACATTGTGCTGTATCGTTAAATAGTACATATCTACAGATGGGGACATCGTGGCTTTCACTCTGATCTCCAGTGTATTCCAGGATCTGTTACGCAACCATTTACTTTCTCATTGTAGCAGCACATGCTTGTCCCAGCATTTCCCAGGATGCTCTTCAACACTCTTAAGACAACGTGCCTGGACTGGTATTCAGCTGTGAGTTCTACTTATGGGTGAACAGAGCAGACTGAACACGAGAGTCAGAGTTTCCTGTCAGTATCAGATGTGCCAACAAGTAGTCAGGCTGCTGTGGATTCTATCGTAGCATCTACTGTATGTGTCCGTCTCAACGGATGTCTCCCTCCGTGATTCAGACATTTTCTACAAAAAATCTACAACTACAACCTCATTGTGTGATTCTGAGGGACTGACGTCAAATCATGTAAATGATGTTATGCAGGGTACATTTTCATTTAATATAAACCCCATTGTTAATGCTATTAAAACAACGCATTCTCATAAAACTGTTAGTTTGAGATCTTGCAAAAGTTATTCCTCCTTCTTTCGTTCGTTTTCCTACAAATGTCCAGCAACATGTGTCAATTTTCGCTCGTTACATGCAACCAGTCTTTTCAAAAATAAACTTCCGTCTTCACAGGAAACTACTTCCGTAGGTTTAGGCATAAAAACTACTTAGTTAGGTTAAGGAAAAGATCAAGATGGTTGGGCTTAGTCTTTAATGCACATTTTTAGATTATAATTTACAGTCTTTAATGCACATTTTGAGATTATAAATTACAATCTGTAATGCACATTTTTAGATTATAATTTACAGTCTTTAATGCACATTTTTAGATTATAATTTACAGTCTTTAATGCACATTTTTAGATTATAATTTACAGTATTTAATGCACATTTTTAAATTATAATTTGCAGTCTTTAATGCACATTTTTAGATTATAATTTACAGTATTTAATGCACATTTTTAGATTATAATTTACAGTATTTAATGCACATTTTTAGATTATAATTTACAGTCTGTAAAGCACATTTTTAGATCATAATTTAGTCTTTAATGTACATTTTTAGATTATAATTTAGTCTTTAATGCACATTTTTAGATCATAATTTACAGTCTTTAATGTACATTTTTAGATTATAATTTAGTCTTTAATGCACATTTTTAGATCATAATTTACAGTCTTTAATGTACATTTTTAGATTATAATTTACAGTCTTTAATGCACATTTTTAGATCATAATTTACGGTCTTTAATGTACATTTTTAGATTATAATTTACAGTCTTTAATGCACATTTTTAGATTATAATTTACAGTCTTTAATGCACATTTTTAGATTATAATTTAGTTTTTAATGCACATTTTTAGATTATAATTTACAGTCTTTAATGCACATTTTTAGATTATAATTTAGTTTTTAATGCACATTTTTAGATTATAATTTAGTCTAATGCACATTTTTAGATCATAATTTACAGTCTTTAATGCACATTTTTAGATTATAATTTACAGTCTTTAATGCACATTTTTAGATTATAATTTAGTTTTTAATGCACATTTTTAGATTATAATTTAGTCTAATGCACATTTTTAGATCATAATTTACAGTCTTTAATGCACATTTTTAGATCATAATTTACAGTCTTTAATGCACATTTTTAGATCATAATTTACAGTCTTTAATGCACATTTTTAGATTATAATTTTCAGTCTGTAATGCACATTTTTCTGTAATATGTACATATCATCTGTCACTTTATGTACATATTGTAATATGTACATACCTGTCACTGTAAATATTGTTGGTTTGAGTCTGCACCAGATTAGCTGACAGAGAATATCAACTGCCAGATGTTTTAATAGAATAGCTTTCATTTCAAAGTTCAGCTGAAGTTAATGTGAGTTAGATCAAATCAAATGGGTATCTTCATTCTGGTAGGTGTGTTTAGATTTACTGTCAAAGTTTTGTCCCCAAAAGTGACGACCAGGACGTATTCCTCTGCTGTAGGTCAGCAAATATTTGGTACTAATATGTATATATATATATATATATAAACAGTGTATAACATGCCTTCTTTGTGTATCTAACTCGAGACTGCTGAAGCCTCATATGAACTTCAATTTAAGATGTATTTTTGCACAGAACGAGGACTGTGGATTTTTTTCCTTACAGTGTTTCATCCTTTATAGTGCTGCTGTCTTTCATGGCCAGTATGGACAGGATGAATGAGTACAGCGAGTTAACAATATATATATATATATAATACTCAACATACGTACATGTGCCAAGTGAGTGTATCGTTTAGTATAAAAAAACTGAACCTATCCTGTATAACGAGCTTTACTTTAACAAATCCTGTAAATGTGAGAGAACTAAAAGCCCAAAGTATGAAAGAGTGGTGAGCTTCTCCCGGTTCAGACTCAGTCATTATGTCCAGTATATACTGTAGGTGTTCCTCAGTATATACTGTAGGTGTTCCTCAGTATATACTGTAGGTGTTCCTCAGTATATACTGTAGGTGTTCCTCAGTATATACTGAAGGTGTTCCTCAGTATATACTGAAGGTGTTCCTCAGTATATACTGTAGGTGTTCCTCAGTATATACTGAAGGTGTTCCTCAGTATATACTGAAGGTGTTCCTCAGTATATACTGTAGGTGTTCCTCAGTATATACTGAAGGTGTTCCTCAGTATATACTGTAGGTGTTCCTCAGTATATACTGAAGGTGTTCCTCAGTATATACTGTAGGTGTTCCTCAGTATATACTGAAGGTGTTCCTCAGTATATACTGTAGGTGTTCCTCAGTATATACTGTAGGTGTTCCTCAGTATATACTGTAGGTGTTCCTCAGTATATACTGTAGGTGTTCCTCAGTATATACTGAAGGTGTTCCTCAGTATATACTGTAGGTGTTCCTCAGTATATACTGTAGGTGTTCCTCAGTATATACTGTAGGTGTTCCTCAGTATGACACGTACAATGAGAAGCTGTCCAAACCCTCAAAGTCAGACATGAGAGACCTGAAATAACATGTGGGCCGTGGTGTTCACAGAGCAGGAAGAAACAGCATGATGAAACCTTCCAGATGAAGAGAGGATGTGGAGCGGCATGGGAAGACAAGAAGACAAGAAGACAAGAAGACAAGAAGACTACACCACCCATCAGCTCTACACTAATGCATCTCTGTCTGTGTATCTCTTATGTTGCGTTCACACCAAACGCTCGGCCACTCGCTCTAGAGGCTCCAGAGAGGAGAAGCGTCTTGTTTCCATAGACACCAACAACTGCTTTTCTTTCCGCCATTTCAAGAATGAACCTCTGTACTTTAATTATTATCAAAGACCTGCTTGATATCAGCAGGTTTTTGGATCTGTGCAAATATCACAACACCGACCTCTACAAGAAGGTGGATGAAGGAATGAACGAGTCCGTCACTGGTGGGAAACTCAGAGGAAATCACAGTCTGCACGGCTGCATGGAAACGGGAATATTACTGGGATGTTCATTTTCATTGGTCATCTTTTTTTGGAATAAGGAATATTTTGTGCATGTAAACAAACTCCTTCTTCTCAGAGTCTTCATCATGAACAGCATCAGTATTAATATTCATTAATGCACTGTTTGTTTTCATGTTGCTCACTTGTATTGAACTTTAACTTTAAAAACAAAGACTTAAAAGTATAGACGTACTGTGTCTGCAGCCTTTAACAGACGACATATAGATTATATAGATAACAGGTTTAGCTGTTTTTTCATTGCTCCCTAATGTCCGGTCTGTTCTTCCAGTAAAACACATATTTTAATTGTCTATTTGTGTCTATCCTCTATCCATCCATGTACAGATATCTATGGTGTGTTACATACAGTTATATTTTGTAGAACTTCTACAGTACAGTACCACTCACATACAGTTTGGACTGACATTTCTGAGTAGCCAACGTGGAAATGAAATAAAGGGAATGGAAACTGAACAAAGGGCCTAAAGGGTTAATGGATGCACACATTTCAAATACTCTTACAAGACATCAGCATTAAATCTGACCTGTGAGTCAAATATCACTTTACTGTACTTTAGGCTTTTTTCTTATTTCTCCGATGTTCTAAATAAAGATCTCCTGACAGAATCATAATTACTTTTATTCTATGTGTTGTTTTGAATCCGTGCTCTCAGGGTTTTTAGTGTGTCTTTCGGACTTGGATTAAGATGTGTCCAAAATGTTATTTCCCGTTTTAGTATGTTTAAAAGCAGTGGGAAACGTCCCAGTTCAGCTCGGCAGGCGTTACTCGGTGTGTTCCTTTAGACGTTTAGAGTTCTTCCACAGATTTCAGTGTGCACGGCCTCTATCGGGTGTTTGTCCCATGACTCGTGCTCCAATCTACTGAGCGACAGATCTCACTTCCATATTAAGCTGTTGGAAAAGTTACATCATCAAAGATTTTTGTCCAAATTCTCAAATTTAATGTTGAATAACTTGGTTTTAATGCATACATTGCCTCGTGTGCTTTTTCTTTGAGTGCACGGTGAGTAAGAAAATATCGCGATATTATGTTTTGTGATGCTGCATCGATTCTCAAAAACAATGTATTGATTTTTAATAGTTTACATGCAAAGATGAACTCAGTCAATACTTTATTTCATTGGCAGAGAGACGCGTCCTCTCAGTGTAAAGCTATGATGATGATGGATGTTACAGGAAATGCAGATCCCTCTGTTCTGATTGCATAAAAAAAGTTAACTTTTCACTCAGATTTTATTGCCTCTGGTGGTGTGTTCTTTATTTTATGATAGTTTTCAAAAAATGTGATGAAAAAAAATCGCAATATATCGCAATATACTGAATCATAACCCCTGTATCGTGATACGTATTATATCGCCAGATTCTTGCCAACACACAGCCTTAGTGAGTATAATGTTTTGTGTGTTTAATTTGTGTTCTATTCAGAGTAAAACGGTATTTGTTTTCAAGACATCTGTTTTTTCTCTTTTTTGAAAGACCATGATTTGGGTTTTCTTGACCTCCAAGGCCCAGTTATGACAGTATTGTTCCAGGATGGTGAGGTTATGTTGAAGACCACAGAATAATGTCATCTGCATAAAGGAGGTATCTAATATGTCAAAGAGTGTGAGGCTCAGAGCGACTCAACGGTCCAACTGCGCTGCAAGTTCATTAATGAACCGGTTGAATAATGTAGGACTTAATGTTTGTGTTTAAGTGTACGCTATATGTAGTATATTTTCCCTGCTTTATCTTGCCATCAGACAGGGAACTGAAAGTGAAACTTATCTCTGCTCTCTCCAAAGCCGGGAGTATAGATAGATTTCACTTTCAGTTCAGTTCGCCGTCGGACAACATTGTAAATATAGCGTACACTTAAATGAATATCAGCGTTTCAGGTGAGCCTTTCTTTGAGGTGGCTAAAATACGTTTTTCTGCCGTCCCCGTCCACAGCACCGTATTGCTTTGCTCCGGCGCTGGTTCTCCTGTCTGTTTCACGATGCTGGGTCACGCCAACCGTTATCTACTTTAACACACCTTCCATGGAGAAGAACCTCATACAAGCCCGCTTTAAAACACTCTCCCTTTAAGGAGATGATATGCAGTAACAGATATCCAGACAGACACGTTATACGGATAGAGGCGGGAAAATATGCTGCTTTATGTAAGATTGATTGGGTGAATGCGTTAAAGAAATTAGTGCCGTTAAAACAAATTTGCGTTAACGTTTTAAAAACTGTTGTAGAACGGTCTACAGTACAGTTCCACTGACATACTGACTGACATTTCTGAGTAGCCTAACTTGTTCTGAAATTATAAAAACATGTATGACGTGCCCAGCTAGGACATGGAGTGACTCTACTAAAAGCCTGTATATAAAAAGGGAATGGAAACTGAACAAAGGGTTAATGGATTCCTCCATATTGGTTACAGAATGCACACATTTAAAATATGCCAGACTCCTGCGAGACTTCACCATTAAATCTGAGCTGTGAGACTGCAGATAAAATGACGGTTACCACGACTCCGTAAAAATCAAATCCATTCCAGAGTCCAAGAGGAGCGGGCTAAAGATCAGTACTAGCCCAGGTTTGTACAAATATTCAGACATGTATTCCTCTAAATACTGTTTGCGTAGTCTCATACACACACACACACACACACACACACCCTCCTACCTTAATCAGCACCACATCCACCGTCCTCTCTCCTTTAGCACAGAAGCTGTACCTCCGCCTGTGTCTCTCATACATGCTGGCGGTTTCACCCCGTCGCTGAGGATCGACGTGTTAACACACAAGCTGTGTATGAACCATTTCGCAGCTTAAATCCTGAACTATGACACCTTTCTCTCTCTCTCTCCTTTCTCTCTCGACTGCAACTCAGTCAGAAAAAATAATAACGTACGTATGAGAACGACCGAGGGTGGAGTTCCCAGGGAGGAGAAAAAAAAAAAGATCCAACTAACAGTTTCCAGAGCTGCAGGCTGCTGATTTTCTTGACACCATAAGAGAGAAAAAAAATCAAGCGTAACTAAACAGTTTTGTACCACTGATTAGCTGCAGGAGAAGAGAGAAATGTGTCGAATCTACGCTTAAATTCACCGGAGTTTCCAAACCAAAGCGAGATGAAAAGCCAAGTGTTGGTCGTAACGTTAAAACAGAAAGAAGTCCTGCATGTCCTCAGTCTGATGTGTAATCCAGTCGGCTCCTTCTCGCTGCACTTTGGGTTGGAAAATGAGCCTCTCTGCCCACATCTGTTCAGAACAGCGGCCCCTCCCTCCATCCCTCCTTCCCACTCTCTCTTCCTTTTTTCCTTCAGGCCCTCCATTCCTCCCTCTCTCTCCCTCTCTCTCTCTCTCTCTCACACACAACACCCATCACATCTGTCCTTCACTTTGAAACAAACTCCCTCTCATCCATTCACTACCTCGGTGCTGCTCCCTCACAGATCCGGGAACAATGGAGCTCTATCTGATAAGTGCCTCTGAAACTCTGAGACTGAGAGTTTTATCTGCTGGAACAGAGGAGGAAACAATGAAGTGAAGTGAAGTCTGCTGCTGGATGAGATGAAGCGTTCCTCTGCTGCTGTGTTCATGATGTTCTTCAGTGCTATATGGTAATTACACATGCTTCAATTACAATCTACCGTTACACCCATGTGCACGATCAAAGCAAAGTCAACCCTCTTATTCCTCTGAGCCGCAGTCCGCTTCCTCTTCTGTTCACATTGTTGGAACAATTACAAATGTCAAGTTAACACGTGATGTTTTCATGTAAACAAGGAAGTGCTGAGTGATGCTGCAACCAGCAGACAGTAAAGAAGAGCCTGTACACTGGCTTTATTTAACATCCGGACTTTATTTAGGTTGTTACACGAATAAATCCTTTTTTATTGCCAATGTGTGAACAGGTAGTAACCTAACCTAAAAACTGAGACCTTCCGTGACTTTCAGAGTTTCCTCTATCTGCCTGCAGACTGATTTTAATGTGAAGAACCCCGGCCTGTTTTTCTGGGAAAATCCAACGGATGTGACATCATGCGTGCTCGCGAGCGCCTTCGCCGTAGCTAACGTTGGGTTAGAAATGGAGTCCGCTAACGCCAACAAACGACCAGCTTGCCCGTCTTGCAAAACAGGAATGTGACCGACGTCGGGGGGAAAACTAGTGTTGTGGGAGTGTGTGTGTGTGCACGTGGGAAGTGAATGGTGAAGCAGGAGAGAGAGAGAGCGGCGGCGGCAGCGGATGTGTGAGAAAACAAGCAAGCAGCGGAGCAGAAGAGTTTAGCTTTTAGAATATCAGTGAATGTTCAGTGGAAGTTGCAGTTTGTGCAACAAAAAAATGCAGCAGCTCCTGAGTTATAGACTCAGTGACGGAGGTTAACTCTGGAGAGAGTAACGTTATAGACTCAGTGACGGAGGTTAACTCTAGAGAGAGTAACGTTATAGACTCAGTGACGGAGGTTAACTCTAGAGAGAGTAACGTTATAGACTCAGTGACGGAGGTTAACTCTAGAGAGAGTAACGTTATAGACTAAGTGACGGAGGTTAACTCTGGAGAGAGTAACGTTATAGACTCAGTGACGGGGGTTAACTCTGGAGAGAGTAACGTTAGACTCAGTGACGGAGGTTAACTCTAGAGGGAGTAACGTTATAGACTCAGTACGGAGGTAAACTCAAGGAGAGAGTACGTTATAGACTCAGTGACGGAGGTTAACTCTAGAGAGAGTAACGTTATAGACTCAGTGACGGAGGTTAACTCTAGAGAGAGTAACGTTATAGACTCAGTGACGGAGGTTAACTCTAGAGAGAGTAACGTTATAGACTCAGTGACGGAGGTTAACTCTGGAGAGAGTAACGTTATAGACTCAGTGACGGAGGTTAACTCTAGAGAGAGTAACGTTATAGACTCAGTGACGGAGGTTAACTCTGGAGAGAGTAACGTTATAGACTCAGTGACGGAGGTTAACTCTGGAGAGAGTAACGTTATAGACTCAGTGACGGAGGTTAACTCTAGAGAGAGTAACGTTATAGACTCAGTGACGGAGGTTAACTCTAGAGAGAGTAACGTTATAGACTCAGTGACGGGGGTTAACTCTGGAGAGAGTAACGTTATAGACTCAGTGACGGGGGTTAACTCTAGAGAGAGTAACGTTATAGACTCAGTGACGGGGGTTAACTCTAGAGAGAGTAACGTTATAGACTCAGTGACGGAGGTTAACTCTGGAGAGAGTAACGTTATAGACTCAGTGACGGAGGTTAACTCTAGAGAGAGTAACGTTATAGACTCAGTGACGGAGGTTAACTCTAGAGAGAGTAACGTTATAGACTCAGTGACGGAGGTTAACTCTAGAGAGAGTAACGTTATAGACTCAGTGACGGAGGTTAACTCTGGAGAGAGTAACGTTATAGACTCAGTGACGGAGGTTAACTCTGGAGAGAGTAACGTTATAGACTCAGTGACGGAGGTTAACTCTGGAGAGAGTAACGTTATAGACTCAGTGACGGAGGTTAACTCTGGAGAGAGTAACATTATAGACTCAGTGACGGAGGTTAACTCTAGAGAGAGTAACGTTATAGACTCAGTGACGGAGG
Organism: Sebastolobus alascanus; assembly: GCA_916701645.2. Taxonomy (NCBI): domain Eukaryota; kingdom Metazoa; phylum Chordata; class Actinopteri; order Perciformes; family Sebastidae; genus Sebastolobus; species Sebastolobus alascanus. The sequence continues at coordinate 641,142 of CAKAOJ020000235.1, forward strand.
TTAACTCTAGAGAGAGTAACGTTATAGACTCAGTGACGAGGTTAACTCTAGAGAGAGTAACGTTATAGACTCAGTGACGGAGGTTAACTCTGGAGAGAGTAACGTTATAGACTCAGTGACGGAGGTTAACTCTGGAGAGAGTAACGTTATAGACTCAGTGACGGAGGTTAACTCTAGAGAGAGTAACGTTATAGACTCAGTGACGGAGGTTAACTCTAGAGAGAGTAACGTTATAGACTCAGTGACGGAGGTTAACTCTGGAGAGAGTAACGTTATAGACTCAGTGACGGAGGTTAACTCTGGAGAGAGTAACGTTATAGACTCAGTGACGGAGGTTAACTCTGAGAGAGTAACGTTATAGACTCAGTGACGGAGGTTAACTCTAGAGAGAGTAACGTTATAGACTCAGTGACGGAGGTTAACTCTAGAGAGTAACGTTATAGACTCAGTGACGGAGGTTAACTCTAGAGAGAGTAACGTTATAGACTCAGTGACGGAGGTTAACTCTAGAGAGAGTAACGTTATAGACTCAGTGACGGAGGTTAACTCTAGAGAGAGTAACGTTATAGACTCAGTGACGGGAGGTTAACTCTAGAGAGAGTAACGTTATAGACTCAGTGACGGAGGTTAACTCTAGAGAGAGTAACGTTATAGACTCAGTGACGGAGGTTAACCTCTAGAGAGAGTAACGTTATAGACTCAGTGACGGAGGTTAACTCTGAGAGAGTAACGTTATAGACTCAGTGACTGGAGGTTAACTCTAGAGAGAGTAACGTTATAGACTCAGTGACGGAGGTTAACTCTAGAGAGAGTAACGTTATAGACTCAGTGACGGAGGTTAACTCTGGAGAGAGTAACGTTATAGACTCAGTGACGGAGGGTTAACTCTGAGAGAGTAACGTTATAGACTCAGTGACGGAGGTTAACTCTGGAGAGAGTAACGTTATAGACTCAGTGACGGAGGTTAACTCTGAGAGAGTAACGTTATAGACTCAGTGACGGGGGTTAACTCTAGAGAGAGTAACGTTATAGACTCAGTGACGGAGGTTAACTCTAGAGAGAGTAACGTTATAGACTCAGTGACGGAGGGTTAACTCTGAGAGAGTAACGTTATAGACTCAGTGACGGAGGATTAACTCTGGAGAGAGTAACGTTATAGACTCAGTGACGGAGGTTAACTCTGGAGAGAGTAACGTTATAGACTCAGTGACGGAGGTTAACTCTAGAGAGAGTAACGTTATAGACTCAGTGACGGAGGTTAACTCTAGGAGAGAGTAACGTTATAGACTCAGTGACGGAGGTTAACTCTAGAGAGAGTAACGTTATAGACTCAGTGACGGAGGTTAACTCTAGAGAGAGTAACGTTATAGACTCAGTGACGGAGGTTAACTCTAGAGAGAGTAACGTTATAGACTCAGTGACGGAGGTTAACTCTAGAGAGAGTAACGTTATAGACTCAGTGACGGAGGTTAACTCTAGAGAGAGTAACGTTATAGACTCAGTGACGGAGGTTAACTCTAGAGAGAGTAACGTTATAGACTCAGTGACGGAGGTTAACTCTGGAGAGAGTAACGTTATAGACTCAGTGACGGAGGTTAACTCTAGAGAGAGTAACGTTATAGACTCAGTGACGGAGGTTAACTCTAGAGAGAGTAACGTTATAGACTCAGTGACGGAGGTTAACTCTGGAGAGAGTAACGTTATAGACTCAGTGACGGAGGTTAACTCTGGAGAGAGTAACGTTATAGACTCAGTGACGGAGGTTAACTCTAGAGAGAGTAACGTTATAGACTCAGTGACGGAGGTTAACTCTAGAGAGAGTAACGTTATAGACTCAGTGACGGAGGTTAACTCTGAGAGAGTAACGTTATAGACTCAGTGACGGAGGTTAACTCTAGAGAGAGTAACGTTATAGACTCAGTGACGGAGGTTAACTCTGAGAGAGTAACGTTATAGACTCAGTGACGGAGGTTAACTCTGGAGAGAGTAACGTTATAGACTCAGTGACGGAGGTTAACTCTAGAGAGAGTAACGTTATAGACTCAGTGACGGAGGTTAACTCTAGAGAGAGTAACGTTATAGACTCAGTGACGGAGGTTAACTCTGGAGAGAGTAACGTTATAGACTCAGTGACGGAGGTTAACTCTAGAGAGAGTAACGTTATAGACTCAGTGACGGAGGTTAACTCTGGAGAGAGTAACGTTATAGACTCAGTGACGGAGGTTAACTCTAGAGAGAGTAACGTTATAGACTCAGTGACGGAGGTTAACTCTAGAGAGAGTAACGTTATAGACTCAGTGACGGAGGTTAACTCTGGAGAGAGTAACGTTATAGACTCAGTGACGGAGGTTAACTCTGGAGAGAGTAACGTTATAGACTCAGTGACGGAGGTTAACTCTAGAGAGAGTAACGTTATAGTAACGTTATAGATTCAGTGACGGAGGTTAACTCTGGAGAGAGTAACGTTATAGATTCAGTGACGGGGGTTAACTCTAGAGAGAGTAACGTTATAGACTCAGTGACGGAGGTTAACTCTGGAGAGAGTAACGTTATAGACTCAGTGACGGAGGTTAACTCTGGAGAGAGTAACGTTATAGACTCAGTGACGGAGGTTAACTCTAGAGAGAGTAACGTTATAGACTCAGTGACGGAGGTTAACTCTGGAGAGAGTAACGTTATAGACTCAGTGACGGAGGTTAACTCTGGAGAGAGTAACGTTATAGACTCAGTGACGGAGGTTAACTCTAGAGAGAGTAACGTTATAGACTCAGTGACGGAGGTTAACTCTGGAGAGAGTAACGTTATAGACTCAGTGACGGAGGTTAACTCTGGAGAGAGTAACGTTATACACTCAGTGACGGAGGTTAACTCTGGAGAGAGTAACGTTATAGACTCAGTGACGGGGGTTAACTCTGGAGAGAGTAACGTTATAGACTCAGTGACGGAGGTTAACTCTGGAGAGAGTAACGTTATAGACTCAGTGACGGAGGTTAACTCTAGAGAGAGTAACGTTATAGACTCAGTGACGGAGGTTAACTCTGGAGAGAGTAACGTTATAGACTCAGTGACGGGGGTTAACTCTAGAGAGAGTAACGTTATAGACTCAGTGACGGAGGTTAACTCTGGAGAGAGTAACGTTATAGACTCAGTGACGGAGGTTAACTCTAGAGAGAGTAACGTTATAGACTCAGTGACGGAGGTTAACTCTGGAGAGAGTAACGTTAACTATCTGAGGTCAACTCCTAACCTTAACTATCTGTTGAGAGATTTCCCAACTTACGGGTTCCCTTCTAGACACAATCCTGTTTTTTGTATTTTCTACTTTGTTCAGAAGAAACTGAAGAGCAGACGAACAGACAAAAGAAAAGCGAGAAGATCTCGTTACTTATTTTATTTATTATTATTTATTTATTAAACTATATTCACTCTTCTTCTAACTCCACCTGTTGTTGTGAACTGTTGTGACTGCTGCTGCTGCTGCAGGTGAAACTGATGGAGCTCTACAGCTGCTCGTGCTTTCACTCTTTGATTTCTGTTTAATAATAATCACAATCAGGACATGGTGGTTTGTTAGCGACATGACAACAGACCAAAACCCCTCACAGTAAACCTGTCCTATATCAGTGTGTGTGTGTGTGTGTGTGTGTGTGTGTGTGTGTGTGTGTGTGTGTGTGTGTGTGTGTGTGTGTGTGAGTGACAGAGCACTAACTTTCAGCCAACAAGTGGAAACATTCAGCTTCATCTGTAACTAATCAGCAGCACACAAACACAGCTGTAACCATGGTAACAGCTGTACTGTACACCATCCAGCTGTGACGCAGAGAGAGAGAGAGAGAGAGAGAGAGAGAGAGAGAGAGAGAGAGAGAGAGAGAGAGTTGGAGAGAGAAGAGAGATAGAGAGAGAGAGAGAGAGAGAGAGAGAGAGAGAGAGAGAGAAAGAGAGAGAGAGAGAGAGAGAGAGAGAGAGAGAGAGAGAGAGAGAGAGACATGTGGAAGCAGTTATACCTGCTCTGACCACAAGGCAGCAGCAAAGGACCAACACTCACCTTAAGGCGGGCATTTTGAGGAGGAAGAAGAAGAGGAAGATGAAGAGGAGGAAGATGAAAAAAGGAAGAGGAGGAAGACAAATGAGACGTACAGGACGGTCTATCATCATTAATCCTTTAAGGCTTTAGCATGTTCGCTCTGCCTCGATCTGATCTCGAACTCACAACCTCAGACACCAAGGAGCAGGTCACTATGACATCACACTCTGACATCACACTGTGACATCACACTATGACATCACACTCTGACATCACACTCTGACATCACACTATGACATCACACTCTGACATCACACTATGACATCACACTATGACATCACACTATGACATCACACTCTGACATCACACTATGACATCACACTCTGACATCACACTATGACATCACACTATGACATCACACTCTGACATCACACTATGACATCACACTATGACTTCAAACTATGACATCACACTATGACATCACACTATGACATCACACTATGACATCACACTGACATCACACTATGACATCACACTATGACATCACACTCTGACATCACACTATGACATCACACTATGACTTCAAACTATGACATCACACTATGACATCACACTATGACATCACACTATGACATCACACTATGACATCACACTATGACATCACACTATGACTTCACACTATGACATCACACTATGACTTCACACTATGACATCACACTATGACATCACACTATGACATCACACTATGACATCACACTATGACATCACACTATGACATCACACTATGACATCACACTATGACATCACACTATGACTTCACACTATGACATCACACTATGACATCACACTATGACATCACACTATGACATCACACTATGACATCACACTATGACATCACACTATGACATCACACTATGACTTCACACTATGACATCACACTATGACATCACACTATGACTTCACACTATGACATCACACTATGACATCACACTATGACATCACACTGACATCACACTATGACATCACACTATGACATCACACTATGACATCACACTATGACATCACACTATGACATCACACTATGACATCACACTATGACATCACACTATGACATCACACTATGACATCACACTATGACATCACACTATGACTTCACACTATGACATCACACTATGACATCACACTATGACATCACACTATGACTTCACACTATGACATCACACTATGACTTCACACTATGACATCACACTATGACATCACACTATGACATCACACTATGACTTCACACTATGACATCACACTATGACTTCACACTATGACATCACACTATGACTTCACACTATGACATCACACTATGACATCACACTATGACATCACACTATGACTTCACACTATGACATCACACTATGACATCACACTATGACATCACACTATGACATCACACTATGACTTCACACTATGACATCACACTATGACATCACACTATGACATCACACTATGACATCACACTATGACATCACACTATGACTTCACACTATGACATCACACTATGACATCACACTATGACATCACACTATGACATCACACTATGACATCACACGATGACTTCACACTATGACGTCACACTATGACATCACACTATGACATCACACTATGACTTCACACTATGACATCACACTATGACATAACACTATGACATCACACTATGACATCACACTATGACTTCACACTATGACATCACACTCTGACATCACACTATGACTTCACACTATGACATCACACTATGACTTCACACTATGACATCACACTATGACATCACACTATGATTTCAAAACACTATGACATCACACTATGACATCACACTATGATTTCAAAACACTATGACATCACACTATGACATCACACTATGACCACACTATGACATCACACTGACATCTCACACTGACTTCACAATATGACATCACACTGACATCACAATATGACATCACAATGACATCGCAATATGACATCACACTGACATCACAATATGACATCACACTGACATCACAATATGACATCACGCTATGACATCGAGCTATGACATCACACTATGACATCACTATGACTTCACACTATGACATTGTGACATCACACTATGACATCACACTATGACATCACACTATGACATCACACTATGACATCACACTATGACATCACACTATGACATCACACTATGACATCACACTCTGACATCACACTATGACATCACACTATGACATCACACTATGACATCACACTATGACATCACACTATGACATCACACTATGACATCACACTATGACATCACACTATGACATCACACTCTGACATCACACTATGACATCACACTCTGACATCACACTATGACATCACACTATGACATCACACTATGACATCACACTCTGACATCACACTATGACATCACACTCTGACATCACACTATGACATCACACTATGACATCACACTCTGACATCACACTATGACATCACACTCTGACATCACACTATGACATCACATTCTGACATCACACTCTGACATCACACTATGACTTCACACTCTGACATCACACTATGACATCACACTATGACATCACACTCTGACATCACACTATGACATCACACTATGACATCACACTATGACATCACACTATGACATCACACTATGACATCACACTATGACATCACACTATGACATCACACTATGACATCACACTATGACATCACACTATGACTTCACACTATGACATCACACTCTGACATCACACTATGACTTCACACTATGACATCACACTATGACATCACATTCTGACATCACACTATGACATCACACTATGACATCACACTATGACATCACACTATGACATCACACTATGACATCACACTATGACATCACATTCTGACATCACACTCTGACATCACACTATGACTTCACACTGACATCACACTATGACATCACACTATGACATCACATTCTGACATCACACTGACATCACACTATGACATCACATTCTGACATCACACTATGACAACACACTATGACATCACACTATGACATCACACTATGACATCACACTATGACATCACACTATGACATCACACTTGACATCACACTATGACATCACACTATGACATCACACTATGACATCACACTATGACATCACATTCTGACATCACACTATGACATCACACTATGACATCACACTATGACATCACACTATGACATCACACTATGACATCACACTATGACATCACACTATGACATCACACTATGACATCACACTATGACATCACACTATGACATCACACTATGACATCACACTGTGACATCACACTATGACATCACACTCTGACATCACACTATGACATCACACTATGACATCACACTATGACATCACACTCTGACATCACACTATGACATCACACTATGACATCACACTATGACATCACACTATGACATCACACTATGACATCACACTATGACATCACACTATGACATCACACTATGACATCACACTATGACATCACACTATGACTTCACACTATGACATCACACTATGACATCACACTATGACATCACACTATGACTTCACACTATGACATCACACTATGACATCACACTATGACATCACACTATGACTTCACACTATGACATCACACTATGACTTCACACTATGACATCACACTATGACTTCACACTATGACATCACACTATGACATCACACTATGATTTCAAAACACTATGACATCACACTATGATTTCAAAACACTATGACATCACACTATGACATCACACTATGACCACACTATGACATCACACTGACATCTCACACTGACTTCACAATATGACATCACACTGACATCACAATGACATCACAATATGACATCACACTGACATCACAATATGACATCACACTGACATCACAATATGACATCACGCTATGACATCGAGCTATGACATCACACTATGACATCACTATGACTTCACACTATGACATTGTGACATCACACTATGACATCACACTATGACATCACACTATGACTTCACGCTATGACTTCACACTATGACATCACACTATGACATCACACTATGACTTCACACTATGACATCACACTATGACATCACACTATTATTTCTAAACACTATGACATCACACTATGACTTCACACTATGACATCACACTATGACATCACACTATGACATCACACTATGACTTCACACTATGACATCACACTATGACATCACACTATGACATCAAACTATGACTTCACACTATGACATCACACTATGACATCACACTATGACTTCACACTATGACATCACACTATGACATCACACTATGACTTCACACTATGACATCACACTATGACATCAAACTATGACTTCACACTATGACATCACACTATGACATCACACTATGACTTCACACTATGACATCACACTATGACTTCACACTATGACATCACACTATGACTTCACACTATGACATCACACTATGACATCACACTGACATCTCACACTGACTTCACAATATGACATCACACTATGACATCACACTGACTTCACAATATGACATCACACTGACATCACAATATGACATCACGCTATGACATCTCACTATGACATCACACTGACATCTCACTATGACTACACACTATGACATCACTATGACTTCACACTATGACATTGTGACATCACACTATGACATCACACTATGACATCACACTATGACTTCACGCTATGACTTCCCACTATGACATCACACTATGACTTCACACTATGACATCACACTATGACTTCACACTATGACATCACACTATGACTTCACACTATGACATCACACTATGACATCACACTATGATTTCAAAACACTATGACATCACACTATGACTTCACACTATGACATCACACTATGACATCACACTATGACATCACAATATGACTTCACACTATGACATCACACTATGACATCACACTATGACTTCACACTATGACATCACACTATGACATCACACTATGACTTCACACTATGACATCACACTATGACATCACACTGACTTCACAATATGACATCACACTGACATCACAATATGACATCACACTGACATCACAATATGACATCACACTGACATCACACTATGACATCACACTATGACTTCACACTATGACATCACACTATGACATCACCCTATGACATTACACTATGATTTCAAAACACTATGACATCACACTATGACACTAAGTGTTTCATGTAAAAGCAGACTTCAAACTAGTGTCAAAAATTCAGTTTTTTAGACAAAGTTGTGAGAATGTGCGTCCTTCATGTAGACAACACAGAGATGTGTGTAATTCATGCTAATAAAGATTGATTGATCCATAAGAGACAAACTGATGTTTACAGATGTTCTATTCCGTTTGACTGTAACGGTTCACATGAGGAGATAATTCAAAATACGGTCAAAAATACAGTTTTTGAGATAGAATTCTACTATTCTCACTTGGCTCTGTGACGTTTACCTAAAGAGAATAAAGTAGTGTTTAACTTTGCTTCTGTCATCTCCTACTGCAGCTTCCTGTGGATTTATCCCTCCCCGTTCCTTCCTCCCCTCTCTGTGTCTGACCTTACATCATGCAACCCAACCAAAACAAGACATGCTGAGGTAATCCTGACCCACACACACACACACACACACACACTCTCACACACACACACACACACACACACTCACAGTAGGGCCCGGGCCTTAAAGTTCCCATATCTCCTGCTGTGACCTGCTGCTCCAGGAGACCAACTACTGCGTCATTAGGAGACACTGGAGAAATGATTTATATAGTTTCAGAGGTGACCTTGGCCTGGTCTGGCCTGGTCTGGCCTGGTCTAACCCTCAAAAGGCTTGGAGAGCAGTGAGGATGTGAGAGCAGCTAACTGTTCATATCATCTGAAGGAAAGGAGTGTGCAGGCGGAATCATGGGAGCTGGGAGTTTGGTGAGTTCGTGCTCTTATCAGTGGAATCTTCAGGCTAATTCCCACAGCTCGTGTTAGCCTTGGTTTGTCTGCTAGGACTGGACGATCCACCTCCGGATTCTATATCATCACCATACCTGGGTGCTGATTTTTGTTAGCTTTTTTTAACACTAGACCATGAAGGGGAACAAGTTGAATCAAACACTTCTAGGGACTTTTACTTTAGAAAAACTCTAAATTAATCCAGTAAAATGTTTGATTTTCAGCCTGTATGTAGTCAGAGATGACGCGATACGATAACGTTTCCTGTCCGTGACAGAGTTAGCATGCAGCTTTGGCCGTGATGTCTAGCTCTGCTTTTCCTGCAATGTGTGAAACCCAAAGTGTTTCCATCCTTTACTGGATGTGTAGTGTTTACCACGCTGGATTTAACATGTGAGGGTGCAGGTCGTATCCACGACGACCCTCCAACGTTTTATACTTTCTGAGGTTTGTTTTGGTTGACGGATACGGAACGGATATGACGTCACGTTACTCAGACTACCACAATAAAAGTAGTAACTTCCTTCTACCTCCACATAGACTCAGATGAAGCAGATATATCGATTCTGGTATTAAAACATCTGTTTAGAAATCGTGATAGCGAAAATCACGATACATCTGTGAATCCAACAAAATCCATCCATCGAATTTAACAAAACAGACAATTCAACAATCAGTGACTGGTCAGGTGTGTGTAGGTGAGAAAGTAGGCAAGGCTTTAACTTCTCTCTCAGCTCCCACTTAGACAATAACCTTATATTTTTAGTAGGCCTGTCAATCGATATTATCATTATATATAATATAATATTTAGTCGCGATAATACACATGATTGTCCATAGTTAACAGCGATTAATCGCAAATTAATCGCACATTTTTTATCTGTTCAAAATGAACCTTAAAGGGAGATTAGTCAAGTATTTAATCCTCTTATCAACATGGGAGTGGACAAATATGCTGCTTTATGTAAATGTGTGTATATATTTATTATTGTAAATCAATTAACAACACAAATTATTATTCCACCTCAATAATGCAAAAGCTGCTACAGAGCTAAATATCCAACTCAGCGGACTTAAGTTGAAGCACCCCAACATAACCCCCCCACATATCCGACGAGTAGCATCTACTCAAACGATGCTTCAAAAGGTCAAAGACTCTCCACATCTACCAGTTCATGCAGACATCTTCAACCGATCTGACGACCGATCTGTAAGAACACCCCACCGGCCGACTTCACCACCCAATCGGCTTGGGAAAAGGAATGGGAGTGCAAGGATGTACCAAATAAACATCTGGTGTCAGACCCCACCCAACAGGTCCCTGCTTGGCCAGCCTTCACAAACGGGGCAGCAGCCCGAGCCCATTGTGTGCTTGTGGAGCGGTGCAAACAATGGAACACATCATTGAAGCTTGCCCACTGCACAGTCTAAAAGGAGTGTTAGTCACCCTCCATACAGCAGACCAGGAGGCCACCGCCTGGCTCCAGGACTTTGCAATCGCTAAATAAATCAGTTACCAACACAGAACAATGACAGATATTGTCCAGAAACCCTCACAGGTTCTGCATTTAGCATAAAACAATATGCTCAGATCATAACATGGCAAACTGCAGCCCAACAGGCAACAACAGCTGTCAGTGTGTCAGTGTGCTGACTTGACTGACTTGCCCCAAACTGCATGTGATTATCATAAAGTGGGCATGTCTGTAAAGGGGAGACTCGTGGGTACCCATAGAACCCATTTACATTCACATATCTGGAGGTCAGAGGTCAAGGGACCCCTTTGGAAATGGACATGACAGTTTTTCCTCCACAACATTTAGCACAAGTTTGGAGCGTTATTTAACCTCCTTCACTACAAGCTAGTATGGATTCATAAAATGTAAACGAATTCACTAATATGTAGGATATTACACCTTCTGGTCGGATCACCATAGACCCATGTTAATGCCAGGTGTGAACGGAGCCTCAGACACCTAATGTAATGTTATCTCTGCTGTGGAAATGTGTCGAGAAAGTTGTTGTTTAAAACACTGTTGGCCAGATTAAAGGAGTTGTAAGTGTTAGGAAGGTTAATGCAGGTGGATCCAGTATATTTCTATGATTAGAGAGAACCCTTGTGTTTCATACTGCATATCTGTTTTCTACTGTAACTGTGTAACAGTCTCCGGTCGTACCCCGTGGAAGAAAACCTCACAGCACCTGGAAACATTTCGGTGAATATTTTCATTGCCACATTGTAATATTCAGTAAAAGCTCACCTGCAGAGTGTGTTCACCGTCTGAGTCTCTCCTGGTCTGTTCACAAACTTCTTCTGCTGCTGCTGCTGCTGCTGTAGAGGACAGACAACATTAGTTAATTATCACAGGACATCATCAAGTTAGTGCTACGAACAATAGGACAAAATGCATCTGTGAGCGCTTTAGATTGGATGAGCACAGTGGATATTGCATTGTTTCTCTTTGTGCTATGCAGGTTAGTCTGCAAAACAGCTGGAAGAACAATACAAAGTTCAACCTGGACCCAGAAACAAGGTCTGAATGAGTTCTGAGTACTGTGAAGTGTTTCGGGTGGTGCTGCTTCACAGAACCGTGTGAAGTTAGAATAAAATGCTCATGTTAGATCTTGATAAATAATAGGCTAAAATGTTCAGAAAAGTTCTTGTCAACTTATTTATTACTAACTATAATGTCCACGGTTCTGTATGACTGAAATGAGAGTTTCCATCGTCTAAAAATTGACTTAAATTTGACAGTTGAGACGAGGACTTTAGATCTCAGGACTAAGACTAAATCTAAAAATATTAGGGCTGTCAATTGATTCAAATATTTAATCGCGATTAATCACAAATTAATCACACATTTTTTATCTGTTCTAAATGAACCTTAAAGGGAGATTAGTCAAGTATTTAATCCTCTTATCAACATGGGAGTGGACAAATATGCTGCTTTATGTAAATATATGTATATATTTATTATTGTAAATCAGTTACCAACACAAAACAAAGAAATTAGTGGCGTTAAAACACATTTGCATTAATGTGTTATTACAGCGTTATCTTTGACAGGCCCAGCTGATGTTGAATGTCTGCGATAAACTGAAGGATGAAGTGTTCCTTTTATGTGTTGAGAAAATCCTCCAACTTCTGAAGCTGAATAAACTCTCTAAAAAGCCTCGTGGATCAGCTGGAAAATGCATCGTCACAAAACTGAAAACAGGCTGACATTTTAGAGATGCCTGGTTCTCACAGGACAAATATAACTCATGATCTTATAGAATATGATGTAGTAAACTACCCAACAATATATAAAGGAGTTAAAAACATCTACAGCAGTGAAATGCAACAAACACATTAAAGCTGGGGTAGGCAGGTTGAAGCAAAATATGATTATATATAGAAACTAGAGTATTTTCACAGTGTGCTGTTAGTACTTTATCTTAAAGGTCCCGTATCAGCTCATTCTCAGGTTCATGCTTGTGTTTTATGTTTCTACTAGAACTTGTTTACATGCTGTAATGTTCAAAAAACCCATTATGTTCCTCATCCTGTCTGGCTGAATATACCTGTATTCATCCTCTCTCTGAAACGCTCCGTTTTAGCGCATTTCAACAGAATTTCGTTGCTAGGCAACAGCTTGGGTCCATGTTTACTTCCTGTCAGCTGATGTCATTCACATCCACTGCAACGGGAAATAAACTGGGACACATTTGTTTAAAACTGTGAAATGGTCTAAATATTGTAGATTTGTGACATCACAAATGGACAGAAATCCTAACGGCTTGTTTCAAACGCTCAGTTTCTGAATACGGGCTGTGTGTGTTTATCTTTGTACTGAGTGTTTTGATACTTTCACAGTATTTATATTTATCACTTAAACCTGCTTTATAATATAAAAGACATGAAAATATCACTTTTTACAATATGGGACCTTTAAGTGAAGGATCTGAATACTTCTCCCCCCCCCAACACTGCTGTAAACTCTACAGAGAGCTGGAGGAGATAAACTTCTGTGGCTCCGACCTGAAATCTGATCAACTGCTTTTGACCACTTCTGCTCCATAATGTGAAATCATATATAATCCTAATCAGATTTACCAGCAGCGCCTGAATCAGAAGGTACATGATGAGGATCATAAAATACTGACTGTCAACACAATCTGAACCAGACGGGAAAAACGCTCTGACCCTCCAGCCCAAAACCTTCAGTAGAATCAGCCCAACAAGCTGAATGTGTGAAGTGTGTTCAGTGATATGAGAAGGAGAGTGATGACTTGACTTATTAACATCGAGCACCTGCTGAGGTCTGCTTTAAAAGTAATGATATTATAAAGGAAAGACAGGACACACACTACAGAGAGCTCCGCTCACAGGAGCTGTGATCTGAATGTGATGATGAAGATCCTGTTAGGGAGTTTCCTCCTCTCAGGGTGAGTCAGTAATGTTTCTGGTTAAAATAATTAGGGGGTGAAATGGAAAGCTTCTCCCAGACCGAGCCAGTCATCCAGCCTGGAAAATGCTAGAACATTATATTTGTACAGAGCTGGCTGCCTCTTCTAGCTCATTTATAGTAACTGAAACCTATTTCTGACTTCTTCATTCTGTTGATGTTTGGTTCATCTGTGACTCATTCATTCTTACAGGTTTCTCTCCATTTCTTTTGGCGTATGATGTGACATCTATTTTGTCATCTTCATGCTGCGTTATTTGCATAGCAGAAGAGTTTTGGTCGGATGTCTCCACTTGGGGTGGACGTTAACGACAGTTTGCTAACAACATTAGCATAGCTACATAATGTTAGTTAACTTCAGCAAACTTATAAGGTCAGTACAAGTAATTTGCAGCTTAGCGTTACTTTATAAGTTACACTTATATGGCGATATTAAGGTTGGATTTTTTGGGTGCCCCGATAGCTCAGCTGGTAGAGCGGGCGCTCATATAACAAGGCGGAGTCCTAACCGCGGCGGCCCGGGTTCAAATCTTGAGCAAAGCCCAACTTAGGGTTCAGCGTGCACTGACAATGTGTGCTGAACCCAGTGGCGAGCGCAGCTCAAACCGCGAGCAGTTCTCTTCCCACAGGAAGTGACATCAGGTGCAGCTGTATTGTTGTCCGGGTGGAAACAGTAGAGCTTCTACACGCTGTACAGCTCCAGAAACAGGTTGAGGTAACGAAAAGGAACAAAGTGAGGACGTTTGCTGAGGAGATTTGAGGCAATTGTTACATCACAGTGTGTCAGAGAGTAATATCTTTCTGAAGTGATTTGAGAAAGCAGGTTAAAAACGAGTTCAGATACACCTCTTGAGTGCATGGCCTTGCTTAACCTCGTCAACAGAAATTCCCATCAACCTTGTCTAAAAGAATATCTGAGTATCTGAGTGTGTTTCCTCCTGTACTTCAGATGAAAGTGATGCCATCAGGTGTTGGGTGGAACTAAAGGACTAAAGGACTGTCTCATGGAGATGTGGATCTCTGAGCTCTTACAAGAAAACTGAGGTACACTACAATGGGAATAATGTTCCCCAATTATACTGCCATTAGTTCATCGATGCTGCTGCCAGTGGGATCAATAGAGTACATCTATCTATCTATCTATCTGTCTATCTATCTTTCCATCCATCCATCCATCCATCTATCTATCTATCTATTCATGAGGTTAAAAGAGAAATCTTTTTCCTTACAGATGGCTCTCTATGATTCCGGTGTCTCAGTAAACAATGTGACGGTGATCCAGCATGAACAACACTATATACTACTAATACAATAATACAGGAGCCTGAAACTGAAGCAGCTAAATGGAATTCAGCCATCATTCATTTGATAATGAACACCTTTTCTTTCAGCTTTTCTACCGTCAACATGTGTGCAGGTGCCTGTCGAGGTCGTATTTCCATGGTGTTGGTCATCAGTTCTATCAGTTATGATAACGTTTGTTCTCACCAGGTTCATTGCTGAGATCATCCAGATTATCTAAACCACACATGTTGGTAATGATCCCTCCTTCCATGTAAGAACGCTGCATCAAAGTTTAATGCATTCCCGTATTCTCTAACCCTGCCCTTAACCATCACAACTAAATGCCCAAACCCCCAACCCTAGCCCAGGGGTCAGGGGTCAGCGACCTTTACTATCAAAAGAGCCCAAAAAAAAAAAATCTGTCTGGAGCCGCAAAACATTTGATCATTGTGATGAAGGTAACACAGTTTATAGTCTAAGTATATAGAATATAAGTCTAATGCAGTGAGGGCCAAAGTGTTAATGTACTACGGAGTATTAGGGTCACATTGAGGGAAAAAACATCTGAGATTTACAGAAAAAAGTCAGAATATTACAAGAATAAAGTCATAACTTTACGAGAAAAAGTCGTAATATTACGAGAATAAAGTCATAACTTTACGAGAAAAAGTCGTAATATTACGAGAATAAAGTCATAACTTTACGAGAAAAAGTCGTAATATTACGAGAATAAAGTCATAACTTTACGAGAAAAAAAGTTGTAACATTACGAGAATAAAGTCATAACTTTACAAGAAAAAAAGTCGTAATATTACGAGAATAAAGTCATAACTTTACAAGAAAAAAAGTCATAACATTACGAGAATAAAGTCATAGCTTTACGAGAAAAAGTCGTAATATTACGAGAATAAAGTAATAACTTTACGAGAAAAAGTCGTAATATTACGAGAATAAAGTCATAACTTTACAAGAAAAAAAGTCGTAATATTACGAGAATAAAGTCATAACTTTAAGAGAAAAAGTTGTCATATTACGAGAATAAAGTCATAACTTTACGAGAACAAAAGTCGTAATATTAAGAGATTAAAGTCAGAAGTTTACGAGAAAAAAAGAAAATAACAAGTAAAATTACTAGTTTATAATATTATGACTTTATTCTCTAAATCTCAGATTTAGTTTTTTTCCTCAATGTGGCCCTAATACTCCGTCGTACCGTCGTACCATAGATCTACAACAATGATAAATAAAAATGAAAATGTAAACAAAAAACAGTTATTCATTTCCATGTTTAATAATCCACAGGGAGCCACTGGAGAGGAGCTGAAGAGCTGCAGGTTACTGACCTCTGACCTCTGGTCTAACCCAATTCTAACCTGAACCTTAACACCAAGTCTTAACCCTAAAACAGGCCTTTGAAGAAGTAAAGACCAACCAAAATGTCCTCCCTGTCCAGAAATCTCCTCCCTCCGTTGGTTAAAACACACAGAGAGCAGCTAAAAGAAAACCACCTATTCATTTCATTTTCACTTTTCACTTTTCACAGTTTCAAACAGTCACACAAGTTTATACGGTTCACACGGCCTGAGTCACATCAAGCAACACACACATCCATGTGCACACTCTGTTAGACTGCACACACTCACACACACACACACACACACACACACACACACACACACACACACACAGCACAACCATTTCTCAGCCCACCTCTAGTTTCACTGTCCACTGTTAAGTCTTGATGACATCATCAGGTTGCCTAGATACCGTGCCCCTACAAACAGTGGCGCTCGATCAACAGCCATCACACACACACACACACACACACACACACACACACACACACACACACACACACACACACAGTCCCTGCCCTGTTACTGACATTATTCTGCTGTGTCTCTTGGCTTCCTTCGATGCTACAACTCACACCGTTAAAATGAGAGGGTGAACTGAGAGGCTCACTAAATGTCAGACACTAATTAAATCCCACCGAGCTCTGATGAAACAAGTACAATCTCCTGACCTCCGTGAGACAGAAGGACTGAGGAGGACTGAACAATTCATTATGTTTATAGCAAGATTGTGATTTTAATGCCGATTTGAAACTACTGTCTAAACCAGCTGCAGTGGAAGTCTGCAGCTGGGTTGACTTTTAGTCCCTGGAACTACTATTCAAGGAACTAAGAGGTTCCTTCAGCCTGCTGTGACCTGACCTGAGAAAATTAGGCAAATTAGTGCCCGTCGGTAAAAAAACACACTGGAAAAAAATAAAGCTGCATATATCTACTGCTGCACGCTGGATGTAATGAATGAAATGCAGCGGAGGGGGTTCACAAAAAAAATCTAGAGAGAATGTAATGTGTACAACGCAGAGAGGTGTAGTGTATTGGGATGTAGTCTGCACATTACACCCTCTAAACAGAATGCAACGCCAGCAAGCATCGGTGACAAAATCAGTCTGATTTCATTGTTTTCTATTGGAATGAACTAACTGGCCGCACCGTTTTGAATTGAAGTTTCGTCAGACGCCCTGTTTCTATTTATTCCTCATTCCAACGGATGAGGAACGGCTGATTGGTGAAGTTGAAATGAGGAGTTATCTGATACGTTACGTTACGTTACGTTACGTTACGTTACGTTATAAGGAATGCATTATGTCAATGATGGTCCTCACAAAGATAGAAGTACAGAGATGTGTGTGTGTCATTGCAGGATGATGATGATGCAGAGCCACATCTTCATCATCATCCTGTAATAGTTGTGACTCAGTGACTGACCTGCTGTGGAGCAGTCTTCATTAGTCTGTCTCTTCGGACCATTTAGTTGAGTCATTTGTCTTTTATAACATATGAACAATAATCTAGTCTGATTCTGTCTCATTTTTGTACGTAACGTTCTTTGTCCAGTGAGGACAAGGACTTTATATAACACATGGCACTTTTGTAGGTAAATGTATGCTATTAAAAACTGTTCTTTCCTAGCATATCCGACTCCGCCCTAAGCCACGCCCCCAACTATGACACGATGCCGACTGTATGTACAGTATGATACTAGTTATTGTTGTTGTGTTATTGATTTGGTTGATGGGCTACCGCAAAAACAATCACGTTATGGATTCACAATTTCACAGTGTATACAAATTAATAACAGGCAGCGACAGTCTTCTGGTACTTATTGGCAAACTACCTAACATTTATTTAGCACTCATCGTTTATCATCGTTTATCATCGTTTTATCATCGTTTTATCATCGTTTTATCAACGTTTTATCATCGTTTTATCATCGTTTTATCATCGTTTTATATTGTTTTATCATCGTTTTATCATTGTTTATCATCGTTTTATCATAGTTTATCATCGTTTATCATCGTTTTATCATCGCTTTAACATCGTTTATCATCGTTTAACATCGTTTTATCATCGTTTTATCATCGTTTTATCATCGTTATCATCGTTTTTCATCGTTTTATCATCGTTTTATCATTGTTTATCATCGTTTTATCATAGTTTATCATCGCTTTAACATTGTTTATCATCATTTAACATCGTTTTATCATCATTTTATCATCGTTTTATCATCGTTTATCATCGTTTTATCATCGCTTTATCATCGTTTTATCATCGCTTTATCATCGTTTATCATCGTCTATCATCGTTTTATCAACGTTTTATCATCGTTTATCGTTTTATCATCGTTTTATCATCGTTATCATCGTTTTATCATTGTTTATCATTGTTTTATCATCGTTTTATCATCGTTTTATCATCGTTTAACATTGTGCGTTAGTAAACAGATGACTTGCTCTCAGCTGCTGCTCATGTTATTTAACATTATTGATTTTGCAGAACGTGAATGTTGTATCGATACATTACAGCCCCGTATTACACGGCTGTGTTGAATACTTGATTCTGATAGGTCAATCATGGCGTTCTGAGGTCTGTAATTTCTGTATAACAGACTGTTGCTACGTATAACAGACCGTTGCTACGTATAGCAGACCGTTGCTACGTATAGCAGACCGTTGCTACGTATAGCAGACCGTTGCTACGTATAGCAGACCGTTGTTACGTATAGCAGACGGTTGCTACGTTTAGTAGACCGTTGCTACGTTTAGCAGACCGTTGCTATGTATAACAGACCGTTGCTACCTATAGCAGACCGTTGCTACGTATAGCAGACCGTTGCTACGTATAGCAGACCGTTGCTACGTATAGCAGACCGTTGCTACGTATAGCAGACGGTTGCTACGTTTAGCAGACCGTTGCTACGTTTAGCAGACCGTTGCTATGTATAGCAGACCGTTGCTACGTATAGCAGACGGTTGCTACGTTTAGCAGACGGTTGCTACGTATAGCAGACCGTTGCTACGTATAGCAGACCGTCGCTACGTATAGCAGACTGTTGCTACGTATAACAGACCGTTGCTATGTATAACAGACCGTTGCTATGTATAACAGACCGTTGCTACGTATAGCAGACCGTTGCTACGTATAGCAGACCGTTGCTACGTATAGCAGACCGTTGCTACGTATAGCAGACCGTTGCTACGTATAGCAGACCGTTGCTATGTATAACAGACCGTTGCTATGTATAACAGACCGTTGCTACGTATAGCAGACCGTTGCTACGTATAGCAGACCGTTGCTATGTAGAACAGACCGTTGCTATGGGCGCAGCTCTGATGTCGGACTCTGGAGGACTGTTTTTGTGTCTAAATATTGATTTCTTCAGTAAGTAGCCGTGTAATAAGCGGGATATTGTACAGCTAGCGGGTCATTGTTGTGAAAGAATCCCCTTCAGGGCGATGAGAGACCCTGTCGGGGATTCTTTCACAACAATGACCCGCTGGTACTCGGGCCTCGTGCATTAAGGTGCCATTATTACCACCAGCAGGTTTTATCAATAAATTTGTCATGACTTTGTAACT
Source organism: Sebastolobus alascanus (assembly GCA_916701645.2). Classification (NCBI taxonomy): domain Eukaryota; kingdom Metazoa; phylum Chordata; class Actinopteri; order Perciformes; family Sebastidae; genus Sebastolobus; species Sebastolobus alascanus. The sequence goes on from CAKAOJ020000235.1 coordinate 661,851, forward strand.
CTGTTAAAAAGTAGTGAATGTTTGATACACCACTAGAGCAGCAAGCTGATACTGGTTAGTGAAGTTTAATTAGTTACTGAGCGGCAGGTCCTTAAGAAGACTGCTTATTCTTTTCATGTACAAACACATACAGTATGTGATCAAGGCTTTGCACAAACTTATTGTGGAGACCAAAAAAATTGCAATTAGATATTTTCCCCACATTGTTCGGCCCAGATAAAGAAAGAGGTTCACGTGTGAAAGAAAGACGGATGGTGGATAGTGGAAATGAAAGGAAAGAGTGACAGTACTAATGGACAGAGTTAGACATACTGAACAGAGCAGAGCTGAGAAACTCACCGGTCTGGGATGATGTGACCTCCATCTCTTCCCTCGCTTCCTCTTCACTTTTCATCTTAATCTTTTCTCTCTCCTTCCATCCATCCACTGCATCGTGAGCTTCTTCATCCAGCGCTGCGAACACACCGACCTCGTTACCCGTAGCGACGGACTCGCTGCTGCCAGCATCAGGAGGGATGGCGGGGAGCAGCTTCACCGATAACTGGTATTCTCCTGTCTCGTCACCGGGATCGGCCACGGGAGAGGAGTCACGGGGGGCGACGGGAATCTCTCCGTCACCTGCTGCTTTCACCTGTGGATCTCCCTCATGCTCTTCAGCCTGACAGTCTGAACCCAACACCTCCCTGAATGCTGTTTCACCCTCTGCAGGTACGGACTCTAAAGGGTCAGCATCACCTCCATCATGTCGGTGTCGGTGACAGACAGACTGATCTCCTGGTCCAGGATCATCCTCAGAATCAGGGCAGAATGAGTCCGAAGCCTCTGGATGCTGTGCAGGAGGACGGGGGAGCTGCAGCTGGGTTTCTACCTGCGTGTGACCTCGGCCGTCTACCTCAATTTCATTTGCTTCTGGCAAAGGTTCTATATTAACTTCCTCTTCTTTAGGTGTAAAGACTTGTGTACTTTCTGTCTGGATTTCCTCTTTGTGGAGTTGTGGTGAACTCGGAGTGTCTGTGTTAGCCTGCTGGATGCTGAGCTGAGCAGCTGGGAGCTCTCCTGTCTCAGTGTTACACTGAAACACTACAGAATCAACCTCCTCTGATATCTCAGCTTGTTCTTCAGAGATGAGCTGAGCAGCTGGGAGCTCTCCTGTCTCAGTGTTACACTGTGACTCTACAGAATCAGCCTCCTCTGATATCTCAGCTTGTTCTGCAGAGATGAGCTGAGCAGCTGGTATAACTCCTGTCTCCGTGTTACACTGTGACTCTACAGAATCAACCTCCTCTGATATCTCAGCTTGTTCTTCAGAGGTGAACTGAGCAGCTGGGAGCTCTCCTGTCTCAGTGTTACACTGTGACTCTACAGAATCAACCTCCTCTGATATCTCAGCTAGTTCTTCAGAGGTGAACTGAGCAGCTGGGAACAGTTGACAGTTGTGTTTGGACTGAACAGTGTAATCTTGCAGCTGGTTTGATGACTCCTGCCTCTCTGCTAACCGTTGGCTCAGCTCTACGCTCGCCATGGCCGATGCTATTGCTACCGCTACAACTGCTACCGCTGTGGCGACTATGCCTTGGTTGTAGTCCTGCTCGTGCTCTCTGTCTGTGGAAGACACCTCCTCGCCGTGCACCCCCCCACTGTCGTGTTCCTCACTCCTACTTCTTTCCTCGCCCGCTTCCTCTTCCCCCACCCACAACTCATTTCTCTTTTCCTCCTGATCTCTCAGCATCTCGGAGGCCAAACAATGCTCTAAATATTCCCCCGCAGTTGTCTCGGCGCTTCCTTCCCGTATTTGAAGCGGTAAAACATCCGCTGTGCCTTCCGGCGGCGCTGCCCCGGCTTCTGTCGGACGCACGGACTCCGTAAATCCTACGGGTCCTCCCGCGGGATCCACGGGCTGCGCCGGCGTGTTCGACGCCACGGATCGAACACGTTGTGGATTCTGTTCGGGAAATTCCACGAGAAACGAGTCGTCTGTGAATTCTGTAGGATCTGAATGTTCGACAGGAAGTTCCTCTGGACAGTTCGATGTCACCGAACCGGTCCGGTCCACGGATGTTACAACTTCAACCGTCAGATCCTCAATTTCTGACGACGACTCCACATTATCCAGCGTTTGTTTCACCGGACTGGAGAGCGCCTTTAAATCCAGCTCTGTCGGGCCAAGTGGTTCCTTTTTCACTGGTTGCACAGATGTGATTTCCTCTATATCTGCCTCTCCGACGTCCACTCGACTAAGTTCTGAAGCAGTGACAGCAGAATCTGGGTTCTCGGGTCCATGACAGTTCATGACGTCATCCTTTCCTGACTCCTTTGTTTCTAGAGTCTGTGAAGCGGCAGTCAGATCTGCTCTCCCGTCCGTCGGGCTGAACTCCGGACTCGTATCACCGGGATCAGAGTTTGTGACGTCGCAGTCGGGTCCGCGAGCCGGTTCCGTCCGGCTCGGTAGATGCATGGTGTCGTCGGTTGAAGACCGGACGTCTGCCCTTCCTGTCGTGTCCTTGGCGTTGAGGTTTTGAGACTCTACGCTGGAGCTGGAGCTGAGCTTGGCCTCTCCTCTCTTCCCCCTCTTCTTCCTCCTCTTCTTCCTTCCCTTTGCTCCTTTCTCTCCGCTCCCTCGCTTCTCTCCTCCGTCTGCCGTCTCAGAACTCTTTCTGCTGTGAGTCGTCTCTGTGTTGCTGACCTCCTCTCCGCCTCCCTCCGCTCCTCCCTCCTTCCCTACTTCCTCCTCTCGCTGTGATCCGTGCACTTCCCGTCTTTGTGCACGGGGCCCATGTGACGGCGCTGGCTGTGCTCCAGCAGCATGTGGCTGACTAAGAGCTGAAGACAGTTGATGAGAACTGAAACTCTGTTCCAGCAGCTGTGGAGAGCTAACACCAGAAGCTCGGGCTGATCTCAGATCACATTCTGTCTGCTCCAGCTGTTCATGTTTCCTCTGATCCTCGATGTCGTACCAAACTGAGCGGGAGTTCACTTCCTCTCTGTTCCAGTCTTCGCTGGCACCCGGGTCTACGTTCTCACCCTGATACCAGACTGTCTTTGCTACGGTTTCTGCTTCATGTGGAGGTGATCCCGTTCTGCTTCCCATCCAGCCCCCGTCCCTCCACAGCACTCTCCGGGGTTTCCTCTCCGGGTCCGGAGACTTGGTGCCGGTCCTCCTGCCGGGCCGAGGACCGGCCGTGGTGTCGGGTCGGCTCGGTTCCTCTGGTTCTGACTGGCTTTCCTGGGGATCCTGGGATTGTTCCTGACCCATGGTGACTGAAACGAGACAGGATTACATTAAAGGGTTAAATCTCCAAGTTCATTAGAAATCTGGAAAGACGGCAACAACAACGCAACACAAAAAAACAGATGGTTGACGAGCTGTCAGACAATCAGACCAACAGTTATACAAATAATAATAATAATTACACTAATAATCCCCGATGGCTCAGATTAACACACAACTACGGTAAGTAGGAGAGGTCAAAGCTGAACCAGGAGACGGCTCAGAAACTGTGATGGATATCTATTAATCTATAACCGACACTTTATAATAACCATCACTTATAAATGGTAAATTGATAGTTTATTAAACTTAGTTAATAGTTATTTCACTGTTAACAAACAATGTAATGATAATTAATAATGTTAACTAATTATTAGTAATGCTATAATTTCTGTTATTTTATTCTTTAGTTTGTGTAATATGAAATAATTTGTTAATAAATTATATATTAAATCGTAACTGATAACAATTACATTCTGATTACATTAGTACACTATCTATTAACAGTTTGTTGTTGCACATATTATAACATTTTATATACTATATATATATATAAGTATCTGTTAATGGTTAAGATATTATTTGTAAACCGTCTATAGACATTATATTTGGATGGTTATTATAAAGTTACAACTGATGATCATAATATCTTGTTAAATGGTTGATAAATACTTTGTAAAGTATCTATAAACATATCATTTGGTGTTTATTAACAAATACTATATAAAATGTCATAATGTGTACAACAATCAACTGATAATAAATACTTTACTAATTTAATCAGCATATAATTGTTATCATCTCTTATCAGCTGTGATACAATATATAATTTATAAAATAATTATTTCATATTACACAAACTAAAGGATAAAATAACAGATAATACAGCATTACTAATAATTAGTAAACATGATTGATTATCATTTCATTGTTTGATAACACTAAAATAACTATTAACTATGTTTAATTAACTATCAATTTACAATATAATTATATATGATGATTATACCAAATCATTTTTCTCCATTTACCTTCATTTACTCTCCCAAATAACTTTTACTAACCTGAATGTTTGTTCCAAGTAGCTCAGCGTCTACGTTATTATTACAGTTAGGATCGATGCATGATCCAAACATGAAAATAACACCTAAGTTTTAATAAACCCGTTAAACCTGCACTAGGGATTACAACAGTTAGAAAATAGAGCGCTACAGGAGCGCTACAGGAATGAGTCCTAAAACCCAGAAGTGATTCAGCATCTTATCACTTCCTGTTCCCTCGTCTGGAAGTCAATGGGTTTTTAGTTAGATATCTGAAATAAGGTCTGTGGTTAACACGAGCTGAAGAGATTTTAACGTTTTGTTCTACGACAAAAAACACATAAATAAATATCCCACAGGTGAATTGTGAAGCCTTTATGTTTCTTTCGGTTGCTAACAAGTGTCTAAATGAGACTAAACGTCATCACGCCGACTCGTCCTCCTTTACAGCCTCGTTGTGTTTATACTCACGCTCATGGTTCCTTCAAATGTGGTGGTGTTTACCATGTTTACCGTGTTCAACGTGTTCAACGTGTTTACCGTGTTTACCGTGTTTACCGCGTGAACGAGTTCACCATGTTCACCGTGTTCACCGTGTTTACCGCGTTCACCGTGTTCACCATATTCACCATGTTCACCGTGTTTACCGTGTTTACCGTGTTCACCGTGTTTACCGTGTTCACCGCGTTCACCGTGTTTACCGCGTTCACCGTGTTTACCGCGTTCACCGCGTTCACCGTGTTTACCGCGTTCACCGTGTTTACCGTGTTCACCATGTTCACCGCGTTCACCATATTCACCATGTTCACCGTGTTTACCGTGTTTACCGTGTTCACCGTGTTTACCGTGTTCACCGCGTTCACCGTGTTTACCGCGTTCACCGTGTTTACCGTGTTCACCGTGTGAACGAGTTCACCGGGTTTACCGCGTTCACCGTACTCACGTGTTCACCATGTTCACCATGTTCACCGTGTCCACCAGTAGAGTCCATATGAACGCCCCCCCCCTCATGTCGTATTCACGACCTCCACAGTGGAAAGTTTCTGAAAGCTCTGAGTTCACGAGTTGTAACGTGTTTGTTGACGTTCTCAGAAATGGTGGAGGCCTTGGAACTTCATTTTTCAGTTCATAATAAGTTAATATATTGTAATTTTAGTCGTATATTGTAATTCTTCTTAATTTTATAATTTGTCTGAGGAAAATGTTGATATTCAACGACCTCATCTTTCTCCTCTGTCATTATGTCTTTACATTTACTGCATTATGTTACCTGCTTGCTAACTTGTTAGCCTCTGTGGCTTCTAGACGCCGACAGTAACGTTAATATTGCCGTTGCTTAGCAGCCGTGTTCTTCACCACTTAACCATTTGAACGCCGAGCATATCATTTACACGACTTCCCATGTTGTAAACACAAGCTCACCAGTTTCATTTGAAGGCAGCATCACGTGACGGTGGTGGTGTAGTTTCTTTTACAGCCTAGCGTTAGCTTTTTACTTTCTTGCATTCACACTTCAAGTATCATAAGAAATGGTGTTAATTTGTGGAGATTATCTTGTTGAACAAAACATGTAAATATCATAAACGTTTGTTTACCACAGAGTTTATTTTCTGCAATAATCCAAAACCCAATGGAACAATCCCATTGGCTGTTAGTGGAGGGAACCAGGGAGATGATCACTTCCTGGTTGGCCTATAAGAATACGTCATCCCTGGAGCGCTCTCTAGTCTCTGATATGCTTGTGACTTGTGTTTCTTTTGTTGCCGCACTGCAAACCAATTTCCCCGTCGGGTGTAAAATAGTTCACCACCACCACAAACCAGCAGCTCAGCGTTCCTCTACTTTGTTCCCACATCACAAGTTGATTTGTATTATTTACTCCAGGTCAAACTGTAGCTTTGTGTGGTAGAATCTCTGCAATCTCAAATAACCCAAACAAACTTTTCCTATTTGCATCTGCATTCACTGAGTGAACGGAGCAGCCGGTGAACTTACCCGTCCTCTCTGCAGCTGATTCCAGAGCAGCGTTGTGTGTAGCTTCTCCTGCCGAGACGCTCTCGGTGTCTCCCCGCTCCGTCTGTGTGTCAGCTTCTGTCTCTACAAATCCCTCACATATCAGCGGGTCAACTTCCCACTTCTCTCCTTCCTGTTTTTCTATGATTGTGCTGGCAGGCAAGGCCACCGCCTTCCTGCCAGCACACTTCCCATCACCACCTGGTGCAGACACTGGCTTTATGGGTAATGGAGTGTCTTCTGTTCTGGGACTTTTTGGGGCTCCGTCGTCATCGATCACAGATTCCACCTCTGGTTCTCTGGGTGAAATATCTGTCTCTGTTCTACTTCCTGTTGCCTTAGCGTTCCTCCGTGCACTCCCTCCACCGGCCTCTGGGGTGCTTCTGTTATTTCCTGGAGATTCTGCTGCATGTCTTGTAGTTTTTGTAGTTCTCTTTCTGTTCCTCCTGTTGCGGCCAGCAGGAGAGTTTGCAGCCGGCGTCCCCTTCTGTTCCCCCCCGGCTTCCTGGCTCTGACAAACACTTCCACTGGATGCACGAGTGACTCCGGCAGCAGAGTCCTCCCCTTCTGGTCTCTCCTCCGGTGACCGAGGACTTCCCCGTCCCTCTGTTGTTGTGCTGCAGGTCTCTATGGTTACCACAGACAGACCGTTGGAGCAGCGCTGCAGGTCGTGCGTCGGTGCGACGGTACCAGGAGAGTCGGCGTTTCCCTGGAAGAAGGAGGATGAAAAATGTCATTAACCACAGTTAAAAACCAAATATAAGGTGAGACACTACAGGCCAAAACATCGGCTTCCTATTGTGAGAGTTTTAATTCTATAACATGTCTTCATTCACACTGGTGGAAGGAAAGCATCCAAAATACATATTCAGGGTTTTTTTTTTACTACTTTGTTGATTTGCATCTGTAGATTTTTCCTAAATTCACCAACAGTTAGCGTTAGATAACGCCTCATTTGCATATTCAAGTTTCACGGTGATATCTATTAGTTAAACCTGTAGAGTCTTTTACAATCTACAGTATATCTTTAAAGGCTGTTTTCTCAAAATGAGGTTTTCCTCTCAGACTCTGAGTCAGAAATCTCCCCTCCAGCAGCTCCAACATTCACCAAACATTCCAGTTTCATTCCTCTCTATATTCTGAAGGTTTATACAGGGGGGGGGGGTTTGTTTATATATCATTCATAGCCTGATTTATACAACATTTTATTCCTAAAAACATGGCTGCTGACAGTATTAACTCAATTATGGAGTGATAAAAAAAGAGATAAACCTTTGACTCTAATATGTCAACAAAATGAAACAAGAATTTTTAACCTGACTTCATTCAGTGTTTAGATTTCTGTTCTGGCGATGTATGCAAATTAGCTCATATTTAATAAGATAATGCCTCATTTGCATATTTAAAATTATATAATTGTCTTAAAGGTATAATATGCAAGAATTTCCCGCCTTCTCAGCTCGCTCGCACAATCTCTCTCTCTTTTTCTCTCTGTCTTTTTTTATGAGGCCGACAGCAGAGCCTGAAACTTTGTTTATGCTCGCCCAAGACGCCGTGGCGTGGGCCGCCGTAGATGGTGCCCACACTACAAGCATGCACAGAGGCGTGGCGTTGCGTTGCGTTGCATTGCGTTGCATTGCGTTGCGTTGCATTGCGTTGCGTTGCGTTGCGATATGTTACGTTGCGTTGCGTTGCGTTGCGTTGCGATATGTTATGTTGCATTGCGTTGCGTTGCGTTGCGATATGTTATGTTGCGATATGTTATGTTGCATTGCGTTGCGTTGCGTTGCGTTGCGTTGTGTTGCGTTGCGTTGTGTTGCGTTGCGTTGCGTTGCGATATGTTACGTTGCGTTGCGTTGCGATATGTTATGTTGCGTTGCGTTGCGTTGCGATATGTTACGTTGCGTTGCGTTGCGTTGCGTTGCGATATGTTACGTTGCGTTGCGTTGCGTTGCATTGCGTTGCGATATGTTATGTTGCGTTGCGTTGCGTTGCGTTGCGTTGCGTTAAGTTGAGTTATGCTCAGCGTGTTGTTCGTTGCAGTACGCTCCAAAACGCCAGGAAACGTACAAACAGAATATTCGATGGATAAGTAAGAAGTCAAAGAGTGGTTCAAGAGAGGAAAGTAGGTTGCCTGGCAACAGTAGTAAACACTAAACACCGACGTACGTACCGCCAAACGTTGCATTTGTGTCCTGTAAATATTACTGTCGCTTACCTCCAAGTCTAAATGACTTCCTGTCTCTCGGTGCTTCCCCTCGGGTCAACACTCTTTACATCAGACCTTTTTTTAGCTTTAACAAAATGATCTCAGATTCTTTCACAGCCTGCAGCAGAAAGTGTGTTGAATATTTCTTTACAAGTATTTATTTTCTCTGTGGTCTCTCTCAGAGAACAGTCGTAGAGACGTCTGTACTGGTGAAGCTGCTCAGCCAGTCTTCCCTCGAAGGCGTCCATGTTGAAATGAAAGGTGCACAACAGAGCACCGCGACAACTTGCCGAGCCTTCGCGCACCACGCGAAAACCTTGATGACCTAATTCTCTGACGCGCGCACCTCGCGCCGGCTTCACTACGGGGAGCATAAACCAGGCTTAACTTTACTTTCAATGTTATCAGACAAAGAGAAATGTTCTCCTCTCGTCCTAAACTGATACCAGAGGACTTCTGTGTTTATGAATGAAGCGATGCACGAGATGAAGCCGTTGAAGCAGTTATTTTAGGGAGGTAAAATATCCCCAGAACTTAATTTAAACCCTGGAAACGCAATGAGTTCCTCAAAAGGTTCCTAGTTCCGGGGGAAAGTTCCTGAGATGGAAACGGGGCTCCTGTGAGCTCTCAGTGAAGAAAACCCCCCGCCGGCTCACCTTTCTGTCCCGGTGAAGACGGATCCGTCTCCTCAGCTCCTTCACCTCCTCCTGTAAGCAGAGGTCTTCACTGCCGAGCGTCTCCGTCCCCGTCTCTCTCTGATCCAGGCCCGGGGATGTGAGGCTGTAGGTACCGAGGTCTGCGTGGTGCCGAAACACTCGGCCTTCTGGGCAAAAGTGCGCCTGCTCCTTTGGTTCCACCTGGACATTTGAGGACGTCTCATACCTGCAATGACATATCGGAATATTTCTATCTGAGAAAAGCTCACAACATTTACTAAACAAACTGCACTTTTAAAGAAGGAATGGGCGATACGGAGAAAATCAGTATCACCGTCATTTTGACCAAATACCTCGATATCGATCGCACGACGATATTGTAGAGTTGACTATTGGTGCGTTAAAAAAATATTTAGACAATATGATTTTTGATAACTTATCTGAGGTCTGCCGTCTCTGAGCAGCTGTCAATCACTCACCAACTCTGATCAAATATGAATCAATATTCTGTTACTGTAATGACTATTTCTCTCCTCAGATGTTCTCAGAATCATCTTGTAGTTACTGTTTAGCTGTAAAATGAGAAAGTTTGTGACCCGGCAGCCATGTTGAGATCTGTTGAGGAAATACCAAGCACCGCCCACCAGCCGGAGCACAGCCAATAGGAACGCTCTCTCTCTCTGAAATGACCTGTGATTGGTCAAAGTCTCCCGTCACAGACTAGATTATCTAAACCCTGAAAACAGAGACATGAGGAGGAGCAGAAGTCTAGTTTTCTCTCAGAACACTTGAATTACAACATGCTGAAAGGTTATTATGGGATTTTTGCCCAATGATGTCAAAAACATTCTGCCTACTGAAGCTTTAACTGGATAAAGGGAAATAATAGAACAGCTATAACAGTCTGGTATGCTCAGGAACAGATAACATTTATGTCATATTATGATATCTAAAATCTAGTCTCATATCTCAATATCGATATAATGTCGATATATTACCCAGCGCTATTTTACAGTTTTTGTTTTTCTTTTGGTCACACACACACACACACACAACTTTTCCATGTAATTAACTTTCTTCTTGTCTTCTCAATTATGTAGAAAAAGGTCTGAGACTCTAGTAAAAAAAAGAAAAGCGTCTGTGAGATTCTTACCTGTCCGAAGGACTAAAAGCTCCTGAAAAAGTCAAACAACTAAACAACAAATCTCTCAGAACACTTGAATTACAATACGTTGTAAGTATGTATTTTGTATGCTGTTACAAACACAGAGAGCAGGTTTGCACTTGTTTTAGTTCAGTTTAGTTATTTTCATAAATAACTGTATTTATTATAATATTAATAAACAATTGGTCCCTGATTTCGTTGGCTGAAAAGACTTCAGTCACTGTTATGAACAAAAGGCCGGGTGAAAAAGTGTCTTTCTGTCTTTCTGCCTTCATTTATTTGTTCAGCGCCTGAACGAGGTTGATGAGAGCATCGACACTGAGTAGTGTGTGCCCTAAAAAACAAAACTACCAGATAAAAGAGGCTAAAAGTCTGTGCAGAGCCACAGAGTAGGTGATGTCTTTCTGTGGGCTAGGCTAGGTTAGGCTAGGCTAGGCTAGGCTAGGCTAGGCTAGGCTAGGCTATTCTTGTAATATTTTTTTCTCGTAAAGTTATGAATTTATTTTTGTTATATTACGACTTTTCTCTTAAGATTATGACTTTATTCTCGTAATATTACGACTTTTTTCTTGTAATGTTACTATCTTTTTCTCGTAATATTAAAAGTTTTTTTCTCGTAAAGTTATGACTTTATTTTTGTAATATAACGACTTTTTTCTCGTAAAGTTATGTCTTTATTTTCGTAACATTACGACTTTTTCTCGTAAAGTTATGTCTTTATTTTCGTAACATTACGACTTTTTCTCGTAAAGTTATGTCTTTATTTTCGTAACATTACGACTTTTTATCGTAAAGTTACGACTTTATTCTCGTAATATTATGACTTTTTTTCTCGTAAAGTTATAACTTATTCTCGTAATATTACGACTTTTTTTCTCGTAAAGTTATGACTTTATTCTCGTAATATTACGACTTTTTTCTCGTAAAGTTATGACTTTATTCTCTTAATATTACGACTTTTTTTCTCGTAAAGTTATGACTTTATTCTCGCAATATTACGACTATTTTTCTTGTAATATTATGACTTTATTCTGTAAATCTCAGAAGTTTTTTCCCTCAATGTGACCCTAATACTCTGTAGTACATTAACACTTTGGCCCTCACTGCATTAGACTTATATTATATATACTTAGACTATAAACTGTGTTACCTTCATCACAATGATCAAATGTTTTGAGGCTTCAGACAGATTATAATTTTTTTGTTTTGTGCCTAAAATGGTTCTTTAGATAGTAAAGGTTGCTGACCCCTGACCCCTGACCCCTGACCCCTGACCCCTGACCCCTGGACTAGAGGAAAGCTTGTAGAACGTCCTAGATGAAAATAGTTCATGACTCTCAGTAGTTTCATGGCAATCTTTCATTGAGTTGTTTATTGTGAACACATGGCATTAAGCTTGATAGTGTGACTGGAGGAAAGGTCCGGAAACCTCACATCAGTTCTGTTGTTGGGTCGGACATTTTATTTACCCTCATGTCCAATCTGGTGTTCTGGTGGAAAAAGGCATAGAATTCGGTGGAGACACGTCCAGCTACTATTGAATTATCTCTAGCAATAATTTGGATCAAAAAACTGCTCTAATACAGCTGCGAATTAACCAGAGAATAAATGCTAAATGGACTTTCATTTATATTTCTACTTATACTAATACTCATTCACACCCCGATGGTTCAGGAGCAGTTTTGGGTTCAGTATCTTGCTCAAGGACACTTTGACATGTGACCGCAGGAGCCGGGGATCGAACCACCGACCTTCCGATTGGTGGACGACCTGCTCTACCTTACTCTTTCACCGCTCGCTTCCACCGGCAGTAAAGTTCTAACTTCCTGCTCCTGATCCCAGTCCTGATGGCGTCCTCTAAAGCAGAGCGCTGCACACACACACACACATGCACATGCACACACACACACACACACACACACACACACACACACACACACACACACACAAGCGACCCGCGGTCGCACATCGACGCGACTCACAGCTCTTATTAAAGCAGTCATTCTTAAAGGGCCCGTACTAATTAAACGGGATATCACGACACCTTTCTAGTATCAGTAAACCGTGTAACACCAGTTTCTGGACAACATCTGTCATTGTTTTGTGTTGTTAACTGATATACAATAATAAATATATACACACATTTACATAAAGCAGCATATTTGTTCACTCCCATGTTGATAAGAGGATTAAATACTTGACTAATCTCCCTTTAAGGTTCATTTAGAACAGATAAAAAAGTGACATTAATTTGTGATAAATCATGATTAAATGTTTAATTGATTGACAGCTGGTCATGACATATAGTCAGACCGAACTCTTGCTGTAACTGAACAGCTGCTGATCAGCTGTTGGTATGAGGTACTGACTGTGTGAAGAGCTCCAGCAGCTGCAGATGTCCTCTGCTCTCTGCCAGTCGTCCGGCGGTCAGTCCGTGAGCTCCGGGCCTCCTCAGAGCCTCGCTCGCTCCCGGCTGCTGCAGGAGGAACGATGCTACTCTCTGCAGACCGTGACCGGCTGCCAAGTGCAGCAGGCCGGAGAGCTGCTGGATCTGAGACCCGGCTGGAGAGGAAGGAGAAACAGAGAAACGGTGAGGGAGTGGACTCCTCTGAAGGAGAGGAAACGGAGCCTCCTGGTGGAGAGGAACACCAACACAGCAGCTTGTATTAGTCTTCATCTAAAGTCTGGCTTCTTTATGCTAAACAATATTCTCATTATAATAATAGACTGAGCCACTTTAACTTTAATTCTGCACACTACAAAAACTTCTCTACCTCAGTTCTTATCCTGCATTATATTCCATATCTGACATTTCTTAATATCTGTTTCTCCTATATTTTATTATCCAGCACTATATCACTTTCTGCACTACATTCACTTTTTCTTTAAATAGTCCTGTATCTCAGTTGTTTACCCTGCACTATATTCATTTTTAACAGTTCTTCTGCACATTGCATATTTTGTTTTATACTCTGTATTACTTACATGTGTCTTGTTACTACTTGTGTCGTTTTACTAACATGTGTACTACTTACCTGTGACGTTTATACTAATATGTTTGCACTATGGAACTGTGATGCTGGAAACTTGAATTTCCCTCGGGATCAATAAAGTTACTATCTATCTATCTATCTATCTATCTATCTATCTATCTATCTATCTATCTATCTATTATTATATATTTTTGGTTTATATTTTATTTTCCTAAATGAAGCCCAACATGTCCTGTTATTAGCTTGTATTGTTTAAAACCTGCAGACTGCAGAGAAGCCATGTGGTTTATCAGGTTTATCGGACTGACTCTGAGTGAAGCTCGTTCCCTCAGCTGTCCTGGGATCAGAGTTTATCTGTTGTTAGTGTTGAAGCGTTACGTCAACACTACTTCTTAAACCTCCTGAACAAAGTGAAACACACTACTGAGCTGCCGGTGTATGAACATCTCCTCTTGTAGCTAACGATGTTAATGATCTTCATCAGTTCCACACAGAGAGATCAGTACTCGGCACCGCTGAGTTCGGCTGTTAGAATCAGTATCAGGGAAGGAAATGCTCTGTGCATCCCTAAATAGAGCCAGAATGTGCTGTTACTGAATCACCGGGGCGAGTCTAATGTCAACCAGAGGTCAGCATCCTCCAAAAGCATGGAGGTCACGTGTGAATGGAACAACATGTAATAAACAAACAGTCAGCAGTCAGACTAACATGTGAGGCTGCTTCTGCAAACATTCAGCATCTTTAAGAAGTCATGGAATGGTAAAGTTTGCAGTGCAATGCTGGATAAATATAAATACTGTGTTATTATTAATTATCTGAACCACATTTAAAAAAAATAACTTGGAATTCATGGATATTAGATGCTAAGAGTCAAAGCTAACGTAGCACACCTCGCTAGCTGCCATTTAGCAACATCTGGTCACTCTCTCATGAAATCCTTTTATTTTTTTAACTGTTTTTATACCGATATTTAAAACTGTGTCATTGGATCTCACCGGAGCAGCTGTCCAGCAGTGCGGAGACGTCCGTACACGTCTCTGTGACGGCCGTCTGTCCGTCCACCACTGGTTCAGTCTTCTGGCGGGGCAGGCTGAGGTGTTTCAGGGCCAGAGCCAGGTTCTGATCCAACTTCTCACACTCCTTCAACGGAATCTGACGCACACAAAATACTGACAGCTCGTCTCCCGTTCGGAAAACTGTTCTCTGCATGCTGGACATCTGATTTCATTCAAATCCAATATCAACAATATCAACAAATATCTAACCCAGAGGTCAGAGGTCAGCAACCTGCAGCTCTTTAGCTCCTCTCTAGTGGCTCCCTGTGGATTATTAAAAATGGAAATGAATAACAGTTTTTTGTTTACATTTTCATTTTTATTTATCATTGTTGTAGGTCTATGGTACGACGGTACGACGGAGTATTAGGGCCACATTGAGGAAAAAAACTAAATCTGAGATTTAGAGAATAAAGTTGTAATATTATGAGAATAAAGTCAAATAATTTAAAGTAGTAATTTTACATGTTATTTTCTTTTTTTCTCGTAAAGTTATGACTTTATTCTCGTAATATTAAGAATTTGTTTCTCATAAAGTTATGACTTTATTCTCGTAATATTACGACTTTTTTTCTCATAAAGTTATGATTTTATTCTCGTAATATTACGACTTTTTTTCTCATAAAGTTATGATTTTATTATCGTAATATTACGACTTTTTTTCTCGTAAAGTTATGATTTTATTATCGTAATATTACGACTTTTTTTCTCGTAAAGTTATGACTTTATTCTCGTAATATTACGACTTTTTTTCTCATAAAGTTATGATTTTATTCCAGTAATATTACGAATTTTTTCTCATAAAGTTATGACTTTATTCTCGTAATATTACGACTTTCTTCTCATAAAATTATGACTTTATTCTCTAATATTACGACTTTTTTTTCCGTTATGTTATTACTTTATTCCCGTAATATTAAGACTTATTTTCTCGTAAAGTTATGACTTTATTCTCGTAATATTACGACTTTTTTTCTCATAAAGTTATGATTTTATTCTCTAATATTACGACTTTATTTCTCGTAAAGTTATTACTTTATTCTCGTAATATTACGACTTTTTTTCTCGTAAAGTTATTTTATCATCGTAATATTACGACTTTTTTTCTCGTAAAGTTATGACTTTAGTCTCGTAATATTCTGACTTTTTTTTACGTAAAGTTACGGATTTATTCTCTTATTATTACGACTTTTTTTCTTGAAATATTCTGACTTTATTCTGTAAATCTCAGATGTTTTTTCCCTCAATGTGACCCTAATACTCCGTAGTACATTAACACTTTGGCCCTCACTGCATTAGACTTATATTCTATATACTTAGACTATAAACTGTGTTACCTTCATCACAATGATCAAATGTTTTGTGGCTCCTGACAGACTTTTTTTTTTTTTTTTGCCTAAAATGTCTCTTTTGACAGTAAAGGTTGCTGACCCCTGACCCCTGACCCCTGACCCCTGGTCTAAGATAACAAATGAAGCAGCATTAAAAACATGACACATTCTGTGAAGGCCTCACCTAAAAAAAAGGGACATTTTATATTAAATGAAACACATTTTAGAGCCCTCGAGGTCGTTCCTACTCACCTGCTCATCATCCAATAGTAAAGCTTCCTGTGGAGCCATGTTGTCGAGGAGGAAGTGGGCCATGTCCAGAGCCAAGTCCTGCACACACATTCACACTGGTTTCAATGACTGACTGATGCATATTCATAACTTCACATGTGCACGCAGAGTTCAGGTTCTGAACACGTCACGCACCATCAAAGTGTTTTACTTCTTAAAATGATTTCTTCAGCTTTCTGGTGTCAACTCACTGTTCTTAAAAGGTGTAATGTTTATATCTACATAGAGAGCAGGTTGCACCGATCTCAAATATTAAATGTTAAACATGTTCAGTGTTTATGATCAGATATCCTGTTGTGTCCTCGGGGACACAACAGGATATCTGATCATAAACACTGAACATGTTTAACGTTTATTCAATAATTTATAATTTGCTGGTGTTGAATGTTTCCTCAGGATATCCTGTTGTGTGTGTTGGGAACCCCGAGAACATCCCATAGAGAACCGAGCTGACTGAAGAAGGAAGCCACCGTCGTCATGGCGACCGCGGCTAACGCATGAGCTAACGCATGAGCTAACGCTAAACGTGAAGCATAAAGTAGCAGTGAGTCGGAGCTCAGAGATGGAGGAGCAACCTGTTGATTAGTGTTTATTTAACGTGTCTCCATGACGACATCCATCCTTCATGAATCTTCAGTACAAAGTAAAAACTAATTCTTTTCCGTTGTTTTTAGTCGGGACTCTTGTTGTTGATGAATGAATCTGTAGACTACAGGAAGAGAATACTGTGCTGCTGTTACCTGTACGAAGCAGAAGCTCTCCTGGGAAGGTGTGTCCACTGCTCCATCGGGCCGAGCCGAACATAGAGTCACCAAGACCTGCTCACACACATTATGGGCTACACACACACACACACACACACACACACACACACACACACACACGGAAATGATTACTGGTTTTATCTGTATGGTAAAACATCCCATAAATAAGAAAAGTAACTTAATAAAACAACTTTTGGTCAACACACATCAATAAACACAGTCTTAAAGCCTGAGGGATAGATGTGTGTTATTCTGTTACACACACACACACACACACACACACACACACACACACACACACACACACACACACACACCTGTACTATCGTTGTGAGAACACTCATTGACATAATGTACTCCCTAGTCCAGGGTTCATCAACATTTACTATCAAAAGAGCCGTTTGAGGTAAAAAAAAAAAAAGTCTGTCCGGAGCCGCAAAACATTTGATCATTGTGATGAAGGTAACACAGTTTATAGTCTAAGTATATAGAATATAAGTCTAATGCAGTGAGGGCCAAAGAGTTAATGTACTACGGAGTATTAGGGTCACATTGAGGGAAAAACATCTGAGATTTACAGAATAAAGTCAGAATATTACGAGAATAAAGTCGTATTATTATGAGAATAAAGTCATAACTTTACGAGAAAAAAGTCGTAATATTACGAGAATAAAGTCATAACTTTACAAGAAAAAAAGTCATAATATTACGAGAATAAAGTCATAACTTTACAAGAAAAAAGTCATAATATTACGAGAATAAAGTCATAACTTTACAAGAAAAAGTCGTAATATTACGAGAATAAAGTCATAACTTTACAAGAAAAAGTCGTAATATTACGAGAATAAAGTCATAACTTTACAAGAAAAAAAGTCGTAATATTACGAGAATAAATTCATAACTTTACAAGAAAAAAGTCGTAATATTACGAGAATAAAGTCATAACTTTACAAGAAAAAAGTCGTAATATTACGTGAATAAAGTCACAACTTTACGAGAAAAAAAGTCGTAATATTACGAGAATAAAGTCATAATTTTACAAAAAAAAAGTCGTAATATTAAGTGAATAAAGTCACAACTTTACGAGAACAAAAAGTCGTAATATTACGACAATAAAGTCATAACTTTACAAGAAAAAAGTCGTAATATTACGAGAATAAAGTCATAACTTTACAAGAAAAAAAGTCATAATATTACGAGAATAAAGTCATAACTTTACGAGAAAAAGTCGTAATATTACGAGAATAAAGTCATAACTTTACAAGAAAAAGTCGTAATATTACGAGAATAAAGTCATAACTTTACGAGAAAAAGTCGTAATATTACGAGAATAAAGTCATAACTTTACGAGAAAAAGTCTTAATA
>CAKAOJ020000235.1:687500-752500 GCA_916701645.2 Sebastolobus alascanus
GTATATACAGTTCCCTTTGTTAACACCTTATTTTGAAAAGCGGACGTAGTCCCACGTGTCTACTTCCTCTAACTTCTCCAAGGCCGTCTCTAGCTCTCCCGTCAGCTCCTTCTCTTTATCCATCCATGGTCAGCTCCATCGGGGCCGTTTCAATGCATTTAACAGAAATGTCAGTATATGGGTGCTCTACAGTTGTAGCGTCGGCCCATTTGACCACGGAGACGAGAGCGACGGCCGGCTGGACCGCACGTTACCGCGATACGATAACGTTTCCTGTCCGTGACAGAGTTAGCATGCAGCTTTAGCCGTGATGTCTAGCTCTGCTTTTCCTGCAATGTGTGAAACCCAAAGTGTTTCCATCCTTTACTGGATGTGTAGTGTTTACCACTTTGGATTTAACATGTGAGGGTGCAGCTCGTATCCACGACGACCCTCCAACGTTTGTCCCAAACTGCATGTGATTATCATAAAGTGGGCATGTCTGTAAAGGGGAGACTCGTGGGTACCCATAGAACCCATTTACATTCACTGATCTGGAGGTCAGAGGTCAAGGGACCCCTTTGAGAATTTTTCCTCGCCAAAATTTAGCGCAAGTTTGTAGTGTTATTTAACCTCCTTCATGACCAGCTAGTATAACATGGTTGGTACCGACGGATTCATCAGGTTCTAGTATTTGTACTCTCGCTTTAAGACCTGCTCCAAACTAAAAAAATTGCAAGTTGCGTTTTGGCGTTAAAGAAATTAGTGTCGTTAAAACGAATTTGTGATAATGTGTTATCACGTTAACTTTGACAGCCCTAATGTATATATAAATATATATACATATATATATATATATACATATATACATATAAGAGTTAATCTACTGATATAACATGAAGAGATGTTAATAGTAGAGATCATCTATGAATAATAACATAAAAAAGGAGGTGGTGAGTACGAGTACATTTATAAATGTCTGACTGGTCAACTGCTCGTCTCTTTTGTTGTGGCAGGAAGTGACATATTTAGCAGCCAACACCACACATTCTTCTTCTTCTTTCTTTTCCCCAGAATGAGAGTTAATTCCTCCCTTCCGGTCAGACTACAGGGCGTTTGGGGCGCAGCGAGCAGCAGCAGTAGCGCGTTGTGGTGTGTGGTTGTTTGATTCTCTTTTAACATTTTTTGTACTTCAAGGTTTCACCTTTTGATTAGTGTTTTAGTATGTAGGGATGTATGTGTATATTGTCTTATTGTGATGAGATGTTGTTGTTGCTACTGAAACCTATTACACTTTCTCACTTACTTATACCTTGTTCACAATGTCAGATTACAAGCCGTGAGCTAAATGCTAACATCAGCATGCTCACAGAGACAACATGCTGAAGTTTAGCAGGTATAATGTTCACCATCTTAGCTTTAGCGTGTTAGCATGCTAACATTTGCTAATTTGCTGTGTGCCACTAGGGAACGCTATCGGTGAACGAAAATTAAGTTGTATTTCTCCGATTCACTGCTTTCTTCTCATTAACGCCGCTCCCTCCCTTCATTCACTCTAGAGCTCGCTCCACCATTTCACCGTGCCTAACACAAAATTAAGTTGTATTTCTCCGATTCACTACCTTCTTCTCATTAACGCCGCTCCCTCCCTTCATTCACTCTATAGCTCGCTCCACCATCGCTGCTCTCTCTCTCTCTCTCTCTCTCCCTCGCTTAGCTCGTTGAGAAGGTTACATTTGTACGTGGTACATAGCTAAGATAGCTAGCTAGCTAGTGTTGGTGACGTTTATTGTGCGAGACGAGAGATGTAGTTCCCTGAGCGGTTTTACACAAAACTAAATGACAATGACTTGTAAAATTATCTTTTAAATTGACATATTTTTCTGCATAAGGTCCCGTGGGGTCCACAGGAAGGGGCGGGACTTTGCCTCTCTGTAGTCATTCAATGTATTCATGTTCTGTACAGTTTAGTTTAGCATCTCTGCACTGTCATTATATATAAAAACCATTCAAATACTACACACCTTTCTAAATGCTAACAGGTCCTTTCATTTCCTCACACAGAGAAACGATGCAGACATGCGTTGTAGTGCTAACACAGAAAGCTAACCCTAAAGCGTTTATAGATGAAAAGCCAAGTGAATAATCACAGTCAATGATGGTCAGTTTGTGGAGGTCCACCGATAAAGAGGGTCGTACTGTAAAGGACGGAGGGTGTCGTATCCTGGACACATTGGAAAGACCACCTGAGGATCATTTGTAATTTTGAGCTACACAAATAAAACTGACTTGACTTGATCAAAACCAACGATCTGTGCAGAGAAATTCCTGACAGCTGAGCTGCTGATTCTAAGAACAGACAGGATGGACGTCTGAAACATGATGCATCATAAATAACATGAATAAAACACCTCAAAGTAAGTAATAATCAGCCCGTAGCCTTCTAGTCTGTAATATTAATCCCACACAAGTTTCAGGTTTGTCAGCTGTTTACTCTAAACATTAATGCACGTGCACGTAAGCTGTCGCAGTCATAGAGTTAAATTATCAGTTGTATATTTCTTTTTCTCTGTGGCATCAATAAATGCTGCATCAGCGCCATCTACTGGAGAAACAGTCTCTATAAGATCCACAGGAATCCGCTGAGATTCAGGAATACATTTCCATTTTAAAATGCTGACTTGATGATTTGCAAATGAATATAAGGGTTGTGGATGTTATTAAGCCAAAACAATATCAAGAGAATCCACACAAGGAGGTGGAGATTCACAAATATATCTCCTTTGACATAAGTTGACATTTATTGGTGAATATTTATGAGACTGTTTTGAAACCATACATTTACCATTTTACTTGGCTGCTTATGATTGCTAAATGCTAAATGCTAAAGTTATATAACAAGTAGGACTGAATGTGGAGAAATGGTTCTGAAGTGGAACTTTTAAAGACTGTCAAAGTTAACAAGATAATAACACCTTAACGCAAATTTGTTTTTTATATATTAGGGCTGTCAATCGATTAAAATATTCTATTGCGATTAATCGCATGATTGTCCATAGTTAAACACGATTAATCGCAAATTAATCACATTTTGTATCTGTTCTAAATGAACCTTAAAGGGAGATTAGTCAAGTATTTAATCCTCTTATCAACATGTGAGTGGACAAATATGCTGCTTTATGTAAATGTATGTATATATTTATTATTGTAAATCAGTTAACAACACAGAACAATGACAGATATTGTCCAGAAACCCTCACAGGTTCTGCATTTAGCATAAAACAATATGCTCAGATCATAACATGGCAAACTGCAGCCCAACAGGCAACAACAGCTGTCAGTGTGTCAGTGTGCTGACTTCACTATGACTTGCCCCAAACTGCATGTGATTATCATAAAGTGGGCATGTCTGTAAAGGGGAGACTCGTGGGTACCCATAGAACCCATTTACATTCACTGATCTGGAGGTCAGAGGTCAAGGGACCCCTTTGAGAATTTTTCCTCGCCAAAATTTAGCGCAAGTTTGTAGTGTTATTTAACCTCCTGCATGACCAGCTCGTATAACATGGTTGGTACCGACGGATTCATCAGGTTCTAGTATTTGTACTCTCGCTTTAAAACCTGCTCCAAACTAAAAAATTGCAAGTTGCGTTTTGGCGTTAAAGAAATTAGTGTCGTTAAAACGAATTTGCGATAATGTGTTATCACGTTAACTTTAACAGCCAAAATGTATATATATATATATATATATATATATATATATATATATATATACATATATATATATATATATATATATGAATATATATATATATATATATATATATATATATACATATATATACATATATACATATATATATATACATATATACATATAAGAGTTAATCTACTGATAATAACATGAAGAGATGTTAATAGTAGAGATCATCTATAAATAATAAGATAAAAAAGGAGGAGGTGGTGAGTACGAGTACATTTATAAATGTCTGACTGGTCAACTGCTCGTCTCTTTTGTTGTGGCAGGAAGTGACATATTTAGCAGCCAACACCACACATTCTTCTTCTTCTTTCTTTTCCCCAGAATGAGAGTTAATTCCTCCCTTCCGGTCAGACTGCAGGGCGTTTGGGGCGCAGCGAGCGGCAGCAGTAGCGCGTTGTGGTGTGTGGTAGTTTGATTCTCTTTTGGCATTTTTTGTACTTCAAGGTTTCACCTTTTGATTAGTGTTTTAGTATGTAGGGATGTATGTGTATATTGTCTTATTGTGATGAGATGTTGTTGTTAATACTGAAACCTATTAAACTTTCTCACTTACTTATACCTTGTTCACAATGCCAGATTACAAGCCGTGAGCTAAATGCTAACATCAGCATGCTCACAGAGACAACATGCTGAAGTTTAGCAGGTATAATGTTCACCATCTTAGCTATAGCGTGTTAGCATGCTAACATTTGCTAATTTGCTGTGTGCCACTAGGGAACGCCATCGGTGAACGGTGAACGAAAATTAAGTTGTATTTCTCCGATTCACTGCTTTCTTCTCATTAACGCCGCTCCCTCCCTTCATTCACTCTAGAGCTCGCTCCACCATTCCACCGTGCCTAACACAAAATTAAGTTGTATTTCTCCGATTCACTGCCTTCTTCTCATTAACGCCGCTCCCTCCCTTCATTCACTCTATAGCTCGCTCCACCATCGCTGCTCTCTCTCTCTCTCTCTCCCTCGCTTAGCTCGTTGAGAAGGTTACATTTGTACGTGGTACATAGCTAAGATATCTAGCTAGCTAGTGTTGGTGACGTATATTGCGCGAGACGAGAGATGTAGTTCCCTGAGCGGTTTTACACAAAACTAAATGACAATGACTTGTAAAATTATCTTTTAAATTGACATATTTTTCTGAATAAGGTCCCGTGGGGTCCACAGGAAGGGGCGGGACTTTGCCTCTCTGTAGTCATTCAATGTATTCATGTTCTGTACAGTTTAGTTTAGCATCTCTGCACTGTCATTATATATAAAAACCATTCAAATACTACACACCTTTCTAAATGCTAACAGGACCTTTCATTTCCTCACACAGAGAAACGATGCAGACATGCGTTGTAGTGCTAACACAGAAGGCTAACCCTAACCTCTAGCAGTGGTTCACAGACTCGAACTATTGAGGGGAAGATTAGATAAATAACAGCCAGGAACCGTCGAATGTGTCCTGATACTTAGTATTAATGTGCAGCAGTAGATAGATATATAGCAGAACATGTTGCAGCTCATTCTGATGCTGTGTAATGAGGATACTTACATAGAGCGGAGCTTGTTGGGGATTCAGTTTCATGGTGCTGGACTCTAGAAGAAAAAGACGGGAGATGTGAGCTTTCATTCTACAGGAGGCAATATGTGAAAAACAAGAATGAACGCTCTCCAATGCAGGAGCAAGAAAACAAACCAGAAGGAAGGAAATACTATAATATACCTCCAACACAATACTATCACTTCTATTAATGAATTCACTTTTTAACACAAGACACACAGAATGGACAATTCTACAGTGGCCCTGAAGGGTCAATACACTGCAACTTGCAAACACACTTCATCTTCACTTTCAAGTTGACTGTGGGGGACGCAACCTGCCAATATCAAAAATAAATCAATTTATAAATAAATGACTTGATAGCTAAATAAATATGTCATTAAATTATTATTATTATTTATTAAAAGTAAATGTAGCCATTAATTAATTGATAATATGTGACATAAATTTATATTTCTGTTTTTTTTGCTGCTTCATTATTTATCTTTGTATTAATTCCCTTATTATTCCTTTTTATTTATTTATTTATGTATTTATTTATATTAATTTTAATTAATGCAAAAATAAATAAATAAAAAATAAATTAATTTAAAAATGAATAAATTTAATACATAAATAAAAGGGAAAATTAAAGAGTAAATAAATAAGGGAATTAATACAAAGATAAATAAATAAATAAAGAAGCTAATTAAAACATAAATATCAATTTATGTCACATTCTATCAATTAATTAATGGCCACATTTATTCTTAATATTATTTTTGGCTACATTCAATGACATTTATTTATCGTTTTATTTTATATTTTGGCAGGTTCTGACCTCCACAGTTGAAAACACATGAGCAATATTTAGAAAAAATCAAAGAGAGAAAACAACGAATGCAAGTTGCACAGAACACGAAGGAAATTGATTAATTGATTACCAATTTAAATAACGGTACACAATATCTGAAGGATGCAATCAGAATAATAAAACTAATATAAACTTACATAGTGTTTCTGTATTTGGTCTTGGCAGCATTCTTTTTCTAAATGCACGATTTATGAAGATGTTTACTTCAGTAACCTTTTATTTATCTATTTGCATGTTAAGTTGCAGCGTTGAGCTCTCAGGGCCACCGTACAAAAAAACAAGAGACTCTGCATCTGCAGCAACACCTCAGGAAGAGCGCCGGTCACTGATGCCAACTTTCGTAGTGGCCAAACGTCGGTACTACAACCTCCATGTCCGTCACGTGATGCCATTGGGCCCAAAAAGACTTTTCCCCATAGACTTTCCAGTCTGTGACTCAGAGGATCATTTATTTTGAGGTGAATCAACTCCCCAGTATGAACAATCTAATAGTCCTTATTTACATCATTAGGTCCTAAAACATGTAAAACGCACTAATAGCTGAATCCAGAGTTATTTCCCTTCCTCCGTTCATGTGAATGAGACCCAGACCGAGGCTGGAGAGAAGGATGGGAGGAGGAGAGAGGGATGGGAGGAGAAGTTAACGGAGAGAGGGATGGGAGGAGGAGTTAAAGGAGCGAGGGATGGGAGGAGGAGTTAAAGGAGAGAGGGATGGGAGGAGGAGTTAAAGGAGAGAGGGATGGGAGGAGGAGTTAAAGGAGAGAGGGATGGGAGGAGGAGTTAAAGGAGAGAGGGATGGGAGGAGGAGTTAAAGGAGAGAGGGATGGGAGGAGGAGTTAAAGGAGAGAGGGATGGGAGGAGTTAAAGGAGAGAGAGATGGGAGGAGGAGTTAAAGGAGAGAGGGATGGGAGGAGGAGTTAAAGGAGAGAGAGATGGGAGGAGGAGTTAAAGGAGAGAGGGATGGGAGGAGGGAGGTTTAGGCTTCACGCTCCACTGAGCCGCTCTCATAGGAATGAACGGAGCTCCGCCTCCAACGCTGTATCCAGTTTTCTTTATACATCCATGATCTGCAGCAGCAACATTTGACATGTACTCTGATGAAAGGAGCCGGACAGAGTTTCATGCAGACACTCCTCTTTCCAGTGAACCATCACAGAGAGCCTGTAATTCAGGTTAGATGGAGTTAATGTGGGGCGATTTAACAACATATCTACTGGTTTCACTGGTGTCAGTGTAGCCAAACCTTTTAAGGTGTGCTCTGCTCTGTAATGTGCACACAACACACTGACTACCTGCACACCACATCACAGGTGTTTCATTTATTCTGGCTGACTAGATCTCTGCACAGGTTGAGATGCAGGGATACGCATGAGGAACTGACTCAGGGTCAGATTTACTGCAGCTTTTCTCTTTACAGTTGTCCACCTCTGGAGAGCAGGAGTAAACACAGCGCAGAAGACATCTACAATTTACAATGAAGAAGAGAAACGTGTATTAAATATAGGCTTGTATATACTGTAGCTAAAACCTGAAACATGAAGCACTTATGGCTTTTCTTAATGAACACAATATTTGATTACTGTGACAAAAACCAATAGTGGACAGATGTTGTGTGATTGAGAGGGATTATTTTTGTATCAGTCTATAAATTGTTTGTTTTTTTAGGAAATTATTGCATATTATATTTTTAATATGGTTTATTTTCTTTATGATTTTTTATGTAATTTGATTTTGAGTAAATAAAGAAAGAAATATCTCTGTCTCTCTCGTGTGTCTTCTGTATATGTTGTGTCCTCGGTTTGTCTTATTATATCACTTCAACGTGTTTACTGCCTCCTAATGTATTAATAATTACATATATGCAGGAGATTATAATAGATAAGAGAGTAATATTTTGAGTATTAATCATGATCACTTTGTTTGAATTTATTTTCTGAGCTTGATGATCTCCAACATCCTTCTTCCCAGCAAACATTTGGACATTAACAAATTAATGACACTGTTCTGTTTGAGTGTCCCAGTAAGACACATGTCAACATGTCAACTTGTCAACATGTCAACATGTCAACATGTCAACATTGTCTGCAGGGACAAAAAAACAAAACTGTTTTCTTCTACTTTATAAGTTCTCGATACAGTTTATCATTAGCAGTACCATCTATTATTAGTATCAGTGTTAGTAAGAGGACTACAGCAGCTGCACTGTGACAGGAAGTCATATGAAAAGTAGGGTGGAGAAAAAAATGGATTCACCTCTGTATCACAATTTTGTTTTTACACTTTTGAAATAGATTTTTTAACGATTTTGAAATAGATGTTTTAATGCCAGAATCGATATATTTGCTTCATCTGAGTCTATGTGGAGGTAGAAGGAAGTTACCGCTTTTATTGTGGTAGTCTGAGTAACGTGACGTCATATCCGTTCCGTATCCGTCAACCAAAACAAACCTCAGAAAGTATAAAACGTCGGAGGGTCGTCGTGGATACGACCTGCACCCTCACATGTTAAATCCAAAGTGGTAAACACTACACATCCAGTAAAGGATGGAAACACTTTGGGTTTCACACATTGCAGGAAAAGCAGAGCTAGACATCACGGCTAAAGCTGCATGCTAACTCTGTCACGGACAGGAAACGTTATCGTATCGCGGTAACGTGCGGTCCAGCCGGCCGTCGCTCTCATCTCCGTGGTCAAATGGGCCGACGCTACAACTGTAGAGCACCCATATACTGACATTTCTGTTAAATGCATTGAAACGGCCCCGATGGAGCTGACCATGGATGGATAAAGAGAACGGAGCTGACGGGAGAGCTAGAGACGGCCTTGGAGAAGTTAGAGGAAGTAGACACGTGGGACTACGTCCGCTTTTCAAAATAAGGTGTTAACAAAGGGAACTGTATATACAAAATACATCTATGGAAATAAGATTGATTTGATTATATTCACCAGAAGTATAAAACATTACATGTCCCTTATAAATTAAAAAGAAAATACCACTAATCTGTGAGGGAAATGTCTTTATTCTTTGATTTTTGGGTTGCTGGATAATAAATAATTCCTAACAATGATCCTGATATATTTGACTTCAGGTCATCTCTGACTACATACATGCTGAATATCAAACATTCTTACTGGATTCATTTAGAGATTTTCCAGAGAAAAAGTCCCCAGAAATGTCTGATTTAGTCTGACTTTAGTTAGAAATGGTCCAGTAATCCTGGAGTGATCACTGAGAGATTGTCAGGTCGGTTCATAAGTGTGAGCTAAAGAAGCCGAGTCATTCTTAGTCCAGCTAAAGAAGCCGAGTCATTCTTAAGTCCAGCTAAAGAAGCCGAGTCATTCTTTAGTCCAGCTAAAGAAGCCGAGTCATTCTTTAGTCCAGCTTGTAGACTCTCAGTCAGTGCAGGATGAGAGGCAGCATCTCATATACATGAAGTCAGCAGTGAGTCTGACTCATTCAAATTAAAGACATCACGTCATAAAGACCAGCCGGGGTCAACACCCCCCCCCCACCCCCCCACCACCTCCTCCACCCAGCTCCTCTACATGCACTGATGTGGTTGGCCCATTCATGGGCAGGAAACAGGAAGTCAGAGGAAGACAGAGGAGCCTCACAAGTCCTCCTCACACACACTCACAGGAGAAAACAAGCCTTCCTCTCAGAAAACACACACACACACACACTGATAGAGGCAGACAAAGGCTTCGTCCAACACACAGACAGGCAGGCAGACAGACAGGCAGACAGACAGGCAGGCAGACAGACAGATGCCTGTCAGACAGATGCCTGTCAGACATGAGTCTGCGTGGTGTATTTACACACTGTCTACAGTGAGAGAACCTTTGTCACTTTGCATGTTCTAACAGTGAGATCTTTCAGCCGTGACGTTCTCAGAAACAGACTTCCGTACTGTGGGCTGTAATGCACGACACCCACCTGCACCTAAACACACAAACACACACACACACACACACACACACACACACACACACACGATAACCAGCAAAATGTTGGATCAAATTTTATTTCTATGTCGGGCTGGCACCACCTTTTTTCCCAGGAACACACTAATGAATTCTGTTGGCCACTTCCTGGTTGGACCCGTCACTGAGGCTCCGATTTAAGGAGTTTTAAAATACTGCAAAATCTGGTTTCATCACAACCGTTGAGACAGAATCTGTTGAGTCATGAACAAAGTCAAACTGTAAGATGAGATAGCAGCAGGACATCTTGGGATGTTCCTAACGACTAAAGCCCCGTTTCCACCGCAGGAACTTTTCACCCGGAACCAAGAACCTTTTGAGAAACTCATTGCGTTTTCGATCGCAGGGACCAGGGTCTAAAATAAGTTCCGGGGACATTTTACAGGACCTTTCACCCCCCTAAAAGGCCGTGTTTGGGGGGTAGTACTTTCTGAAAGTACCGCAACTTACGGGGTGGAGTTTGCAGGGATACTGCTTCATCTCGTGTACCGCTTCATTCATAAACAAGGAAGTACTCTAGTATCGGTTTATGACCATCTCAGGATGAGGGGAGAACCTTTCTCTTTGTTTCATAACATTAAAAGTAAAGTCAGTACTGTATGTATCGGTAGATGTACTGTATGTATCGGTAGATGTACTGAATGTATCAGTAGATGTACCGTATGTATCGGTAAATATACCGTATGTATCGGTAGATGTACCGTGTGTATCGGTAGATGTACCGTGTGTATCGGTAGATGTACCGTATGTATGTATCGGTAGATGTACCGTATGTATCGGATGTATCGGTAGATGTATCGTATGTATCGGTAGATGTACCGTATGTATCGGTAGATGTACCGTATGTATCAGTATATGTACCGTATGCATCGGTAGATGTACCGTATGTATCGGTAGATGTACCGTATGTATCAGTAGATGTACCATATGTATCAGTATATGTACCGTATGCATCGGTAGATGTACCGTATGTATCGGTAGATGTACCGTATGTATCGGTAGATGTACCGTATGTATCGGTAGATGTACCGTATGTATCAGTAGATGTACCGTATGTATCAGTAGATGTACCGTATGTATCAGTAGATGTACCGTATGTATCGGTAGATGTACCGTATGCATCGGTAGATGTACCGTATGTATCGGTAGATGTACCGTATGTATCGGTAGATGTACCGTATGTATCGGTAGATGTACCGTATGTATCGGTAGATGTACCGTATGGACCGGTAGATGTACTGTATGTATCGGTAGATGTACCGTATGTATCGGTAGATGTACCGTATGTATCGGTAGATGTACCGTATGTATCGGTAGATGTACCGTTTGTATCGGTAGATGTACTCCACTTCTCTTTATACATCCATGCCATAGAGCCATGGTGCTAGTGTGGCTAACACTGAACACATGCTTTATTGTGTAGCATTCAGTTGTATGAGTGAAACTACTGAAGTGATAACTCAGTGTATAGTAGTTGGTGTCTGGCTTTCACTATTCATGTGATGTATTTACCCCCCCCTTTATCACAGTGCTACCTTACATTACCTTTGAACAAGAGAGCAGCATGTAATGGATCCTCAGGAAATCAAAAGATACACCGTGACCTCCAAACAAAAGAAGGCAGCGTTTATCAGTCGGAGGACGACTGATGACACATTTGGTGTTGGAATGCAGCGAGTGAATAGAGACGGAGGAGGAGCTTCAGTCACTAAAGGACATCAAGCATGAGGCATTAAGATGACTAAAGTTTACAGCGTCAGATCCTCTTGTCCTTCTGGCTGTCTGGCTGTAGAGATAATCCCCCCCCCCCCAGTCAAATGTATGTGTGTGTGTGTGTGTGTGTGTGTGTGTGTGTACGTGCCTGCTACCCACCCACCCTCTGATCCCTCAGCAGGGGTTCATTTCAGATCAATCTGTTTCCAAAGTCCACTTATAGTGAACCCAGACTCACTCACAGCTGACAGCGGCCCCTCCACATGCTGTCAACTCAATCAACTACTATTTACTATTACTATTAACAACTACTATTTACTGTTACTATTAACAACTACTATTTACTGTTACTATTAAATACTACTATTTACTATTACTATTAACAACTACTATTTACAATTACTATTAACAACTACTATTTACTATTTACCATTAACAACTACTATTTACTATTACTATTAAGAACTACTATTTACCATTACTATTAAGAACTACTATTTACTATTACTATTAAGAACTACTATTTACCATTACTATTAACAACTACTATTTACTGTTAATATTAACAACTACTATTTACTGTTAATATTAACAACTACTATTTACTATTACTATTAACAACTACTATTTACTGTTAATATTAACAACTACTATTTACTATTACTATTAACAACTACTATTTACTATTAACAACTACTATTTACTATTACTATTAACAACTACTATTTACTGTTAATTTTAACAACTACTATTTACTGTTACTATTAACAACTACTATTTACTATTTACTATTAACAACTACTATTTACTATTACTATTAACAACTAATATTTACTATTTACTTTTAACAACTACTATTTACTATTACTATTAACAACTACTATTTACTATTAACAACTACTATTTACTATTGCTATTAAGAACTACTATTTACTATTACTATGAACAACTACTATTTACTATTACTATGAACAACTACTATTTACTATTACTATTAACAACTACGATTTACTATTACTATTAACAACTACTATTTACTACTACTATTAACAACTACTATTTACTATTTACTATTAACAACTACTATTTACTATTAACAACTACTATTTACTATTACTATTAACAGCTACTATTTACTATTTACTATTAACAACTACTATTTACTATTTACTATTAACAACTACTATTTACTATTACTATTAACAGCTACTATTTACTATTTACTATTAACAACTACTGTTTACTATTACTATTAACAACTACTATTTACTATTACTATTAACAACTACCATTTACTATTAACAACTACTATTTACTATTACTATTAACAACTACTATTTACTATTACTATTAACAACTACTATTTACTATTACTATTAACAACTACTATTTACTATTACTATTAACAACTACTATTTACTATTAACAACTACAGTATGTGTCTTTATACCGTTGCAGCTGTAGGTTCCCACTGTATGTTTTGCTCTGTCGTGTTAATCCTGTCATGTCACCCAGTGTATGAAGTTCTGTCTACACCTGTTATGTCTCGTTTCACTAAATATTAGAGCTGTCAAAGTTAACGCCATAATAATTCTCCACTAATTTCCTTAACGCATTAACTTCAATTTCAGAGGTTGTAGCGGGAATCCATCGGTACCAACCAGGTCATGCTAGCTTGTAGTGAAGGAGGTTAAATAACGCTCCAAACTTACATCAAATTTTGGCACGGAAAAACTGGCATGGTCGTGTTGTGCATAGGGCCGTCAAAGTTAACGAGATAATAACGCGTTAACGCAAATTCGTTTTAATGCCACTAGTTGTACCAACCAAGGAAAAATTGTCAAAGGGGTCCCTTGACCTCTGACCTCCAGATATGTGAATGTAAAGCTTTTTAAAAGCACCCTTAAAGACATGAAGAGGTAATAAAAACATGCCTGTGACCTTCTGACATCTGATCTGATCAGCTTGAACACATTTTGGAAATCATCAAGACTCATAAAATCAGTTTTCTGCAACATTTTGGAATATTTAGCGCCATTTTAAAAAATGTCCGCCACGGCCCCCAGCGGCCAAATTGGCGGCGCCCCGATATCTATATCTTTTCACAACATACAAACCTACATCTGTGCCAAATTTGTTGCTTTTGTCACAAAATGCACAATTGTTATGCTTTCCCGCCCCTTTACTAGAGGATATTAGTCTACAGCATCCAAAGCTGCCCCCCCCCACTTCAAAACTCATTCCGGCGCAGCTGCCCGGCAGCCATGCTGAGATCAAGTTGAGGAAATACTTAGCACCGCCCACCAGCCGGAGCACAGCCAATAGGAACGCTCTCTCTCTCTGAAATGACCTGTGATTGGTCAAAGTCTCCCGTCACAGACTAGATTATCTAAAGCCTGAAAACAGAGACATGAGGAGGAGCAGAAGTCTAGTTTTCTCTCAGAACACTTGAATTACAATATGCTGAAAGGTTATTATGGGATTTTTGCCCAATGATGCCAAAAATATACTGACTACTGTAGCTTTAAATACTTGACAAATCTCCCTTTGAGGTGCATTTTGAACAGATAAAGAAATGTGTGATTAATTTGCGCTCAATCGCAATTACATTTTTTAAAATAAACTTAAAAAATGTATAAAAACAATGAACAATGTGTCTTAAAAGCACAAAAAATCAGAGATAAACGGATAGAGACAAGTGACATGTGAAAGAAAAAAGGGAATAACTGGGTGGGGAAAGTTTTCCATACGGATCATGAAGGTTTCCCTGAATAGATTAATGAGGATGAGCACGATGTGAGTCACATGCTATGGCCTTCACAGACACACGAATAGCTTTATCACTTCTGCCTCTATGTCCAGAGCTGGCAGTAAAGAGAGGCACAAATCTTTCATCATGCCTCTTTATATATCAGATCTAAATATATACGCCGGGGTGTCAGACTCACTTTAGTTCACGATCCACAAACAGCCCGATCTGATCTCAAGTGGCCCGGACCGGTAAAACCACGACCTATGAATAACAACAACTCCATATTTTTCCCTCTCTTTTAGTGTGAGCTGTGAAGAAGTGCAGGTTCATTCTGAACACATTCACAGTTACATCCAACAATCCATTTACAAAACAGATGATGTCCTGTTGATCTCTGGGCTACGACTAAACACACTGCTGATTCCTCCAACGATTCATGTCTCTTCTCTGTTCTCTGTTGTCCTTTCATGTTCTTGTATGTTTTTGCCATGATGAGTCTGATAGTGGTGCCGAACAGATCTGGACTTTCATCGCTTTAGGGCCAACGCCACCTGGCCTTTGATGCTGTCAATTATTTGAGGGAACAAAGACCAAAAGCCAGAGCAGCAAGGCCATCAGATACAACTAAAAGTTAAAGTCCAAAGAAATGATGAATTTAACTTAAAGGATAAGGATGGTTTTATGTTTAATACATAGCTTAACTATCAGCGAAATATACTGTATAATTAAAGCTAAATACTTTATTGGTGTTTACAGAGTACCGATATTTGTAAGTTGTTTGTTGTATACTTTGTTGTGCTGTAGCCTACAGACACAGTTAACAGCGTTAAAAGTCCAGTTATGACCGACATGGATCAAAGATTTGTGGCTGTTTTAGTTATTAAAAACACATTCATCATCACACACACTGTAGTTTATTTTGACTCAGTCCCACATACAAATGCTCACTTAGAGCACCAAATGTAGATGAATCCGCCGCTGAAAATAGTCCCCAACAAATCCACTGTTGTATTTCCTCCAGTTTGTTTGATTAAAAAACACTACAGAGGCCATCTTTTTTAGGAAATTACTGAGACTTTTTAAGAAATTAAACTATTAGGGCTGTCAATCAATTATAATATTTAATCGTGATTAATTTAAAAAAAAAAAATGAACACAGACAGGGAGGGAGGAGGGTTATGTTTTCACCTAGTGTAGCCTGCAGAAAAACATCAGTAACTCTGTGGCTCTGCACAGAATTTTAGCCTCTTTTAGCTGGTAGTTTTGTTTTTTATTAGGGCTGTCAATCCATTAAAATATTTAATTGCAATTAATAACATGATTGTCTGTAGTTAATCGCGATTAATCGCAAATTAATCACACATTTTTTATCTGTTCTAAATGAACCTTAAAGGGAGATTAGTCAAGTATTTAATCCTCTTATCAACATGGGAGTGGACAAATATGCTGCTTTATGTAAATATATGTATATATTTATTATTATAAATCAATTAACAACACAAATCAATGACAGATATTGTCCAGAAACCCTCACAGGTTCTGCATTTAGCATAAAACAATATGCTCAGATCATAACATGGAAAACTCAAGCCCAACCCTTTGAAAATAGCCATGCCAGTTTTTCCATTATGATATGTTTGGAGCGTTATTTAACCTCCTTCATCACAAGCTAGTCTGACCTGGTTGGTACCGATGGATTCATCAGGTTTTATAGTTTACTATGTTACCAGTATCTTCACGCTATGTAACAGACCGTTGCTACGTATAACAGACCGTTGCTACGTATAACAGACCGTTGCTACGTATAGCAGACCGTTGCTGCGTATAGCAGACCGTTGCTACGTATAACAGACCGTTGCTGCGTATAGCAGACCGTTGCTACGTATAACAGACCATTGCTACGTATAGCAGACCGTTGCTACGTATAACAGACCGTTGCTACGTATAACAGACCGTTGCTACGTATAACAGACCGTTGCTACGTATAGCAGACCGTTGCTACGTATAGCAGACCGTTGCTACGTATAGCAGACCGTTGCTACGTGTAGCAGACCGTTGCTACGTATAGCAGACCGTTGCTACGTGTAGCAGACCGTTGCTACGTATAGCAGACCGTTGCTACGTATAACAGACCGTTGCTACGTATAACAGACCGTTGCTACGTATAGCAGACCGTTGCTGCGTATAGCAGACCGTTGCTACGTATAACAGACCGTTGCTACGTATAGCAGACCGTTGCTACGTATAGCAGACCGTTGCTACGTATAACAGACCGTTGCTACGTATAACAGACCGTTGCTACGTATAACAGACCGTTGCTACGTATAGCAGACCGTTGCTACGTATACCAGACCGTTGCTACATATAGCAGACCGTTGCTACGTGTAGCAGACCGTTGCTACGTATAGCAGACCGTTGCTACGTGTAGCAGACCGTTGCTACGTGTAGCAGACCGTTGCTACGTATAGCAGACCGTTGCTACGTATAACAGACCGTTGCTACGTATAACAGACCGTTGCTACGTATAGCAGACCGTTGCTGCGTATAGCAGACCGTTGCTACGTATAACAGACCGTTGCTACGTATAGCAGACCGTTGCTACGTATAACAGACCGTTGCTGCGTATAGCAGACCGTTGCTGCGTATAACAGACCGTTGCTACGTATACCAGACCGTCGCTACGTGTAGCAGACCGTTGCTGCGTATAGCAGACCGTTGCTGCGTATAGCAGACCGTTGCTGCGTATAACAGACCGTTGCTGCGTATAGCAGACCGTTGCTACGTATAACAGACCGTTGCTGCGTATAACAGACCGTTGCTACGTATAGCAGACCGTTGCTACGTATAGCAGACCGTTGCTACGTATAGCAGACCGTTGCTGCGTATAGCAGACCGTTGCTACGTATAGCAGACCGTTGCTGCGTATAGCAGACCGTTGCTACGTATAGCAGACCGTTGCTGCGTATAACAGACCGTTGCTGCGTATAGCAGACCGTTGCTACGTATAGCAGACGGAGGTTACTGTTCCACAGGCTTCATCCCTTCTACTCTGTACGAGTGCTGGTGAAGAATTGTTTGTAGAGAGACTCTCCAGATGTAATCCGGGCCCGGATGGTATAAATAGGTCATTAGCACCGTCTCAACTGTTCCACGGTGAACAGGCCTGACCTCTGAAGCAACTTAAAGCTAGGAAGCCGCTGGGATCATTACCACACATGGACACAGACTACAGGCCATCTGAACTGTGTGTGTGTGTGTGTGTGTGTGTGTGTGTGTGTGTGTGTGTGTGTGTGTGTGTAACTGCTAATATGTGTGCTGGCATCTACATGTGGAAGCTGAGCAGACTCTAGGGCATGATAACAGGCAGGACACTTAAGATGGCAGAGTCCATCACCTCTGCTGAGAGACAGGAGCTTTAGATAGGAGGAGGAGGAGGAGGAGGAGGAGGAGGAGGAGGAGGAGGAGGAGGAGGAGGAGGAGGAGGAGGAGGAGGAGGAGGAGGAGGAGGAGGAGGAGGAGGAGGAGGAGGAGGAGGAGGAGGAGGAGGAGGAGGAGGAGGAGGAGGAGGAGGAGGAGGAGGAGGAGGAGGAGGAGGACGAGGAGGAGAGGAGGAGGAGGAGGAGGAGGAGGAGGAGGACGAGGAGGAGGAGGAGGAGGAGGAGGAGGAGGAGGAGGACGAGGAGGAGGAGGAGGAGGAGGAGGAGGAGGAGGAGGAGGAGGAGGAGGAGGAGGAGGAGGAGGAGGAGGAGGAGGAGGAGGAGGAGGAGGAGGAGGAGGAGGAGGACGAGGAGGAGGAGGAGGAGGAGGAGGAGGAGGAGGAGAGGAGGACGAGGAGGAGGAGGAGGAGGAGGAGGAGGAGGAGGACGAGGAGGAGGAGGAGGAGGAGGAGGAGGAGGAGGAGGACGAGGAGGAGGAGGAGGAGGAGGAGGAGGAGGAGGACGAGGAGAGGAGGAGGAGGAGGAGGAGGAGGAGGAGGACGAGGAGGAGGAGGAGGAGGAGGAGGAGGAGGAGGAGGAGGAGGAGGAGGAGGAGGAGGAGGAGGAGGAGGAGGAGGAGGAGGAGGAGGAGGAGGAGGACGAGGAGGAGGAGGAGGAGGAGGAGGAGGAGGAGGAGGAGGAGGAGGAGGAGGAGGAGGAGGAGGAGGAGGAGGAGGAGGAGGAGGAGGAGGAGGAGGAGGAGGAGGAGGAGGAGGAGGAGGAGGAGGAGGAGGAGGAGGAGGAGGAGGAGGAGGACGAGGAAGAGGAGGAGGAGGAGGAGGAGGAGGAGGACGAGGAGGAGGAGGAGGAGGAGGAAGAGGAGGAGGAGGAGGAGGAGGAGGAGGAGGAGGAGGAGGACCATTAGAGAGCAGAGTGTTCACAAGACCCTGACGGAAACTTCTTATCAGCCGATATCACCTTTTCAAACTGGTGTTGTCAGGAGTTGTAAGTTGGCACGCTGACCTCAGTACACAGAACAGGACGAGTCGGTGAGACTCAGTCAGGACAAAAGAGATCCTGCTGACATCAGCAGCTCAGCTGAGCTCAGAACACTTCAACAAACACACCTGTTATCATTGTACTGACATGTATTTTATAATAATATATATATAGAGAGAGATATAGATATATAGGCATGTTAATAATAACTGTTTAAATATTAAACATTTTAAAAAGCTGAGCAGAACTCAAAGGAGAACAGCTGTCACTGACAAATAAACAGTTCACACACACTGCACTGCTACGTTCACAGCTATAACGTTACTGCCACTGATCCATCCAGACTCCGTTCAGAAAACAAGCATTTTAAAACTTGCTTGCGTGTCGTCATGGTAACAGACCTGACAAAGCATGAATTCAGACTGTTTACTAATCAGCATCATTATGTTGTTGTTTCAGCATCATTTTGATCAGTTTATTGATATTAAATCACAGCACAATCTGTTTCTTTAGGGTTCATACCTCAGTAGAGACGTGTGGCTGCTAGATACAGTCAGTGGAATAACACTGTACGTGAATTCATATTTCTTCCATGGTTGATGGTATCCATGGAGACAAGCTCCTCCTCCTCTCCGGCGCGTCTAGCGCGAATGAACACAAATGATACCGCCGGTCCAACTAGCGTGAGTAAAGCGAGGTGAATATTTGCTTCACTCTTGGTCTGAACACAGCATCAGATACCGTACAAAACACACAACACCACTCTGAGCTAGACACACATAAAGGCTGCTTAGCCACATTTGTGCATGCAAAAATGTGTGCGCGCACACACACACACACACACACTTGGTTGTGGTGAGAGGAGCAGAGAGGGGGCCATGTTTCCACAACTTGTTGTAATTATGTGTTATACAACTGAATGCTGACTCTGGCTGTTCTTTTACAGAGAAGTACAGCGAGAGGCTGGAGACAAACTCAGCTGGCCAGAAGTTATGTCTGGTATGGAAGGAATGAGACGGAGAAGGGGAGACAGAAAGAGAAAGGGAGAGAGATAGAGGGTGGAAGGAAGGAGCAGAGGGAGGGAGACAGAGGGGAACAGCAGCTGCTAATCCAAACCAACCTCCTGCTTTCAGCTGTGCTGAACAGCAGCCGTTCCACTCTGCTGCACACCGAGCTGAAGAGTCACTCACTTCCACCGGCTGCACACATGAAGTGGCAGCAGGCCGGGGCCTTATCACAACAGGACACTGCAGATACAGCCATGATCACACTGCTGCTGCTACTACTGCTGCTACTGCTGTTACTACTACTGCTGCTGCTACTGCTGCTACTACTGCTGCTACTGCTGCTGCTGCTGCTGCTGCTGCTGCTGCTGTTACTGCTGCTGCTAATACTGCTGCTGTTGCTGCTGCTGCTGCTGCTGCTGCTGCTACTGCTGCTGCTAATACTGCTGCTGCTACTGCTGCTGCTGCTGCTACTGCTGCTGCTGCTACTGCTGCTGCTAATACTGCTGCTGCTAATACTTCTGCTGCTGCTACTGCTGCTGCTAATACTGCTGCTGCTACTGCTGCTGCTGCTGCTGTTACTGCTGTTACTGCTGCTACTGCTGCTACTGCTGCTGCTACTGCTGCTACTACTGCTACTACTACTACTGCTGCTGCTACTGCTGATGTTACTGCTGCTGCTACTGCTGCTGTTACTGCTGTTACTGCTGCTGTTACTGCTGCTGTTACTGCTGCTGCTGCTACTGCTGCTGCTGCTGCTGTTACTGTTGATGCTACTGCTGCTACTACTGCTACTACTACTACTGCTGCTGCTACTGCTGCTGTTACTGCTGCTGTTACTGCTGCTACTGCTGCTGCTACTGCTGCTGCTGTTACTGCTGATGCTACTGCTGCTACTACTGCTACTACTACTACTGCTGCTGCTACTGCTGATGTTACTGCTGTTACTGCTGTTACTGTTGCTGCTGTTACTGCTGTTACTGCTGCTGCTACTACTACTGCTGCTGCTGCTGTTACTGCTGCTGCTACTACTACTACTGCTGCTGTTACTGCTGTTACTGCTGCTACTGCTGCTACTACTACTGCTGCTGCTGTTACTGCTGCTGCTACTGCTGCTACTACTACTGCTGCTGCTACTGCTGCTACTACTACTGCTGCTGTTACTGCTGTTACTGCTGTTACTGCTGCTGCTACTACTACTGCTGCTGCTGCTGTTACTGCTGCTGCTACTACTACTACTGCTGCTGTTACTGCTGTTACTGATGCTACTGCTGCTACTACTACTGCTGCTGCTGTTACTGCTGCTGCTACTGCTGCTACTACTACTGCTGCTGCTACTGCTGCTACTACTACTGCTGCTGTTACTGCTGTTACTGCTGTTACTGCTGCTACTACTACTGCTGCTGCTACTACTACTTTACTGCTGCTGTTACTGCTGCTGCTGTTGCTGCTGCTGCTGCTGCTGTTACTGCTGTTGTTACTGCTGCTGTTACTGCTGCTGTTACTGCTGCTGCTGTTACTGCTGCTGTTACTGCTGCTGCTGTTACTGCTGTTGTTACTGCTGCTGTTACTGCTGCTGTTACTGCTGCTGTTACTGCTGTTACTGCTGCTGTTACTGCTGCTGTTACTGCTGCTGCTGTTACTGCTGTTACCGCTGCTGTTACTGCTGCTGTTACTGCTGCTGCTGTTACTGCTGTTACTGCTGCTGTTACTGCTGCTGCTGTTACTGCTGCTACTGCTGTTACTGCTGCTGCTACTGCTGCTACTGCTGTTACTGCTGCTGTTGCTACTGTTACTGCTGCTGCTGTTACTGCTGCTGTTACTGCTGCTGCTGTTACTGCTGCTGCTGTTACTGCTGTTACTGCTGCTGCTGCTGTTGCTGCTGTTACTGCTGCTGCTGTTACTGTTGCTGCTGTTACTGCTGCTGCTGCTGTTGCTGCTGTTACTGCTGCTGCTGTTACTGCTGCTGTTACTGCTGCTGTTACTGCTGCTGTTACTGTTGCTGCTACTGCTGCTGTTACTGCTGTTACTGCTGTTGCTGCTGCTGCTGTTACTGCTGTTACTGCTGTTACTGCTGCTGCTGTTACTGCTGCTGCTGCTGTTGCTGCTGTTACTGCTGCTGCTGTTACTGCTGCTGTTACTGCTGCTGTTACTGTTGCTGCTACTGCTGCTGTTACTGCTGTTACTGCTGTTGCTGCTGCTGCTGTTACTGCTGTTACTGCTGTTACTGCTGCTGCTGTTACTGCTGTTACTGCTGCTGCTGCTGTTGCTGCTGTTACTGCTGCTGCTGTTACTGTTGCTGCTGTTGCTGCTACTGCTGCTGTTACTGCTGCTGTTACTGCTGCTGTTACTGCTGCTGCTGTTACTGCTGCTGCTGCTGCTGCTCCACCACAGTGCTGGTCACAGTTCAGTCCCCAGCCATCAAAGTACATTGATTTTCTGGGTCCATGCTGTTTTTAGTTGTGCTTTCTGTCAAGTGCCTAAAAATAGACAGCGAAAAATATTTCCTGTGCAGCCGAAACAGAAGGAAAATGTGTCAGCTGTGGTTCTTCGAATGTCAGAGATAAACATCAGGTGCTCCTTTAATATTACGCCTGGTTGTTACAGTGGTGGTGTTAAACCTATCTGCACACAGAG
Source organism: Sebastolobus alascanus (assembly GCA_916701645.2). Lineage (NCBI taxonomy): Eukaryota > Metazoa > Chordata > Actinopteri > Perciformes > Sebastidae > Sebastolobus > Sebastolobus alascanus. The sequence goes on from CAKAOJ020000235.1 coordinate 710,144, forward strand.
GACTTCACCAGTTTCACACCTTCACCCAGAGAGGATGGAAACGGTGGAGACATGACCTGCTCACCCACTGGAGCAACATGCTGAACTGCAACAACTGTGTATTTCTGCAACACTTTCTATGTCAAAGTAATAAACAGCACATGTCATCACACTCAGTGGAACCGAGTGCAACGTTTAACTTCCCCACCACCTAATGTTACAACACAACTGTGGAGTCATACGTACTGAAGGTGTAGTGCAGAACTCAAACAGTCCCAACACTTCTCTCAGCAGATCTTCCTGCCAGTGTGTGAGCCAGCGGCAGCCGTTGTGATTTCAGAGCTGTCAGAATGGGTTTGTTAGCAGACAAAGGAGACGTAGTCTCTTTTCTCTCTCTCTCTCTCTCTCTCTGTCTGTCCTTCTCCCTGGACCCACATGGTCTTTGTCCAATACCTCAGTGTTAAAGGTCCAGTGGGTCAGATTTAGGGGGATCTATTGGCAGAAATGTTATATGATATATTTTCATTAGTGTATAATCACCTGAAACTAAGAATCATTGTGTTTTCGTAACAATGAGCTCTTCATATCTACAAGAAAAAAATCTACTTAATCTACTAAAAAAATGGATTCACCTATGTATCGCGATTAGATGTTTTAATGCCAGAATCGATATATCTGCTTCATCTGAGTCTATGTGGAGGTAGAAGGAAGTTACCGCTTTTATTGTGGTAGTTTGAGTAACGTGACGTCATATCCGTTCCGTATCCGTTAACCAAAACAAACCTCAGAAAGTATAAAACGTTGGAGGGTCGTCGTGGATACGACCTGCACCCTCACATGTTAAATCCAGCGTGGTAAACACTACACATCCAGTAAAGGATGGAAACACTTTGGGTTTCACACATTGCAGGAAAAGCAGAGCTAGACATCACGGCTAAAGCTGCATGCTAACTCTGTCACGGACAGGAAACGTTATCGTATCTCGGTAACGTGCGGTCCAGCCGGCCGTCGCTCTCGTCTCCGTGGTCAAATGGGCCGACGCTATAACTGTAGAGCACCCATATACTGACATTTCTGTTAAATGCATTGAAACGGCCCCGATGGAGCTGACCATGGATGGATAAAGAGAACGGAGCTGACGGGAGAGCTAGAGACGGCCTTGGAGAAGTTAGAGGAAGTAGACACATGGGACTACGTCCGCTTTTCAAAATAAGGTGTTAACAAAGGGAACTGTATATACAAAATACATCTATGGAAATAAGATTGATTGGATTATATTCACCAGAAGTATAAAACATTACATGTCCCTTATAAATTAAAAAGAAAATACCACTAATCTGTGAGGGAAATGTCTTTATTCTTTGATTTTTGGGTTGCTGGATAATAATGTAATAAATAATGTCTGACAATGATCCTGATATATTTGACTTCAGATCATCTCTGACTACATACATGCTGAAAATCAAACATTCTTACTGGATTAATTTAGAGATTTTCCAAAGTAAAAGTCTCTAGAAGTGTATGATTCAACATTTTTTCCCTTCATGGTCTAGAGTTAAAAAAGTTAACAAAAATCACAATAAATCGTAATTATCGAATCGCAATACTTAAAAATCACAATACATATCGAATCGGCACCGAAGTATGGTGATAGTCTTGAATCAGGAGATAGGTGGATCGTCCAGCTCTAATATCTACATAGGGAACGGAGCCGGCCTCCATGTTGCTCCTCCATGTTTCTACAGTAACCCTAAACGAACAAACCAAACTCTGACTCTACAGAGAGACTTTCACGTTTCTCCGACACGATTGTGAATAATATATGATAATAAAAGTAAGTTCTATACCATTCATTCTCTGTATGTATTTCTTCATGTTTTACAAAAGGGTTTAAAGGTCCAGTGTTAAAGTTAACAGAGTTTGGTTTTGTATGTTCTGGGTTCCTGTAGAAACATGGAGGACTCTGAAGATGACCTGCTCCATATGGAGATATAAACGTCTCCTTCTAAGGTAACAAAAACACAACGACTCTTATTATCAGGTGATTATACATTAAAGAAAACATTGTTTTTAATTATTATATTTCTGCCAATAGATCCCCCTAAGACTCACACTGGTCCTTTAACCTGAGCCAAGCCACATCACATCGATACTATACAGCTGTTAAATAATAATAATATCAAATAATTATCATAATTATTTTAAAAGCTTTAATATTATTATAACAATTATATATATATATATATATATATATATATATATATATATATATATATATATTTTTTTTTTTACATACTTTAGCAAGCCCTTCTCAAATGTGAGTGTTTAATGATCTGTTTTATATGATTCTTGTTGAGAAAAAGTGATGGCATTTCTCACTATTTTCTGCCATTTCATGCAATAAACGTCCTTTAAATGCAAAGATGAATTGAAAATAGTTGCAAAATGAAATAAATATATAAAAAATAACTGATTAATTTGGAGCTTGATGGGAATGGATATATAGGAGAATAAAAGGGAAGATGAATGTGGGAATACGGAGATGGGTGGATGGGGAAGCGGATTGAAGCGGAAGTATCAATTTGTGTCACATTTTATCAATTAATTAATGGCTACATTTATTTTTAATATTATTTTTACTGCATTTAATTACATATTTATTGTTTATTTTGGCAGGTTCAAGTAACTTTAAAATTATTTATTTATTATTTATTTATATATTTTTCAAAAATAAAAGCAACAGATTTTATTGATAACAAAAATGTGCATGTATATGTGTAGGCAGCATTGGTTTGTTGCTATGGGAGCAGTTGCCATAGCGCAGGATCAGTTTTGTATGTTCACGTCAAATCAGATCTTAAATCCACGACGAGCTGGAGCAGAGTTGTGACTGACTGACTGATCCGAGTGCACGGTTCCTCTCAGAGTGTGTTGCACGTCGTGTGTTTACCTTTGATAACTCCGGTTGCCGGGGGTTACAGGGTGTGTGCTTTCAGGGATTATGTTAATAAAAGCGTGGGAGCCGGAGCTCCAGACAAAGTCATGCTCACATGTGACCAGTCAGGCTTTAGCTGCCACTCAACCACAAACAGCCTTTACACCAACACAAAGAGCGTTTACAGTAGAGTAGATGCAGAGATGTGCCAGGCAATTACTGTTGCAAACATAATTACACACACACACACACACACACACACACACACACACACACACACACACACACACTCACACACACACACACACACACAGAGGGGTGTGATTAGTGGCATCCCTGTAGGATATGACTCATCAGATCTCCCGGCAGTCCTGTGAGGATACGTAATTATCCCTGTGATTAAAGATAGCTGCTGACTCTCCTCCTTCACAGTCTCAGATAGACAAACTTTCAACATGCTGAGACATTACCAAAAAAAAGATCTTATTTACTGAGGCACCGTTCTAACATCACGGAGCGGAGGGCATGTCCTTTCACTTCTTGTGGAAATATCTGCAAAGTTTTTGGCATCATTGGGCAAACATCCCATAATAACCTTTCAGCATATTGTAATTCAAGTGTTCTGAGAGAAAACTAGACTTCTGCTCCTCCTCATGTCTCTGTTTTCAGGGTTTAGATTAATCTAGTCTGTGACGGGAGACTTTGACCAATCACAGGTCATTTCAGAGAGAGAGAGCGTTCCTATTGGCTGTTCATTCAACAGAGGCAGCTGTCAATCACTCGCTAACTCCAATCAAACGGTGCTGATCAGATATGAATCAATATTCTGTTGCTGTAATGACTATTTCTCCCTCAGATGTTCTCAGAATCATCTGTTCTCTGTATTCTCTGTCAGTCTGTCCGTCGTCTATCTGTTGATAACAGCTGATACGCCAAGATGAACTAAATGTGTTTTATATCTGTAAAAGAAAAAAGCAAAACGACGGTAGGTAATGTGTGCCCGACCACCGTGTAACACCGGTAACGACGACTATGGTTCTTTGTATTTCCTCAACATGGCACAAACTTTCTCATCTTTTTCAGATTTTTTTTCACCAAGTTGCCGGTGTACCATTTATTATTTTAATAATCAATAACAATCAGGAAATTTGTATTTGTTACAGAACAACAACAGAATGATCCCATTCTCTTCCACACGGTGAGACATACAGCTCATTAATCAAAGCCCGGGTATCGGTATCGGTATCGGTATGGATCTGCAGCTCCAGGATGAGAGAGAGGTTATTACAGATTAATGCAGCGTTATTCTACATGTCCAACACATCTGTTGAGGACACTGAGGGACTCGCTGATCCACTCAGCTGATGAAACAGATGAGGTGGAATGCATTCATGCATTTAACTTTAATTCTGCACACTACAAAAACTTCTCTACCTCAGTTCTTATCCTGCATTATATTCCATATCTGACATTTCTTAATATCTGTTTCTCCTATATTTTATTATCCAGCACTATATCACTTTCTGCACTACATTCACTTCTTCTTTAAATAGTCCTGTATCTCAGTTGTTTACCCTGCACTATATTCATTTTTAGCAGTTCTTCTGCACATTGCATATTTTGTTTTAAACTCTTTATTACTTACATGTGTCTTGTTACTACTTGTGTCGTTTTACTAACATGTGTACTACTTACCTGTGACGTTTTTACTAATATGTTTGCACTATGGAACTGTGATGCTGGATACTTGAATTTCCCTCGGGATCAATAAAGTTACTATCTATCTATCTATCTATCTATCTATCTATCTATCTATCTTTCTATCTATCTATCTATCTATCTATCCTGTCGGTCCTGGTTCTCTGCTCACCGACCCAACACCTTGACCTAGAACTGGAGATAGTTCTTCCTCTTTATCTTATCTTCAGGAAGTTTCCATTCAAACAGGGCGAGACTGAAAACCGGTTCAGTTTGTTCCACAAAATGTAATTGATTCAACTTCACATCAGTCAGTTCAATCTGACCTGCAGACATGAACCAGCAGGAGGTTTAAGATCTCCAATCATGTTTCTCTCACCTATATCCATCTTTCACCTCCTCATGAATACTGCTATTCTCTCTATTCTCTCTATTCTCTCTGTCCAGGCTCGGTCCAGAACACTGTTACCAGGCTCTCCACATGTACAGTATGAGCACTTTATTCCTTTCAAGGGCTTTTAATCCATTACAATATTTAATCGTGATCAATCACACGATTGTCCATAGTTAATCGTGATTAATCACAAATTAATCACACGTTTTTTATCTGTTCTAAATGAACCTTAAAGGGAGATTAGTCAAGTATTTAATCCTCTTATCAACATGAGAGTGGACAAATATGCTGCTTTATGTAAATGTGTGTATATATTTATTATTGTAAATCAGTTACTAAAGATGTTCCGATAGCATTTTTTCCTTCCCGATACCTGAACTTGTAGTAATGGCCAATACCGAGTACCGATCCGATACCAGCGTGATAAAAAAAATATATCGTTATTATTATTATTTATCATTAAACAGCCGTTTACTGCCGACCATGTGGATGTGATATGATTTGCTGAATGGCCTGGCTCACGTTAAACACTTTATAAAACATGAATGAATGCAATAATATAATGTTATTATTATACAGTTTGTCAGTTACAAAGAACATAAATAACTGAAGCTAGTAATAAATAACTCTTCTGTATTCTCTTAGCTGAGTGCTAATTAGTTACATACTGAACATATCGCTGTTTTACTTGTTGGACTTTCCACTGTGAAATATCGGCTGACATTGTCCTCGCTCTGACTAACGTTACCGTCTCCATCGGCAACGCACAGTTATTGTTTACTATCGTCACATGACGAACTACCTGCAATCAGTTCTTCTTCGCTGCTCTAAAACAGTAGTAGCCAGTGGCAGCCATGATACCTCCAGGCCGACAGCACAGTGAAGGCTGCTGTTCTGGAGCGAAGAAGAAGAATTGATTTCCAGTTAAACCAGGGGTCAGGGGTCAGAGGTCAGCAACCTTTACTATCAAAAGAGCCATTTTAGGCAAAAAGAAATCTGTCTGGAGGCACAAAACATTTGATCATTGTGATGAAGGTAACACAGTTTATAGTCTAAGTATATAGAATATAAGTCTAATGCAGTGAGGGCCAAAGTGTTAATGTACTACGGAGTATTAGGGTCATATTGAGGGAAAAACATCTGAGATTTACAGAATAAAGTCGTTACGTTATGAGAAAAAAAAGTCACAATATTACGAGAATAGTCATAACTTTACGAGAAAAAAATCGTAATATTCTGAGAATAAAGTCATAACCTTACGAGAAAAAAAGTCGTAATATTACGAAGTAAAGTCATAACTTTACTAGAAAAAATGTTGTAATATTACGAGAATAAAGTCATAACTTTACGAGAAAAAAAGAAAATAACACGTAAAATTACTACTTTATAATATTATGACTTTATTCTCATAATATTATGACTTTATTCTTGAAATCTCAGATTTATTTTTTTTCCTCAATGTGGCCCTAATACTCCGTCGTACCGTAGACCTACAACAATGATAAATAAAAAAGAAAATGTAAACAAGAAAACAGTTATTCATTTCCATTTTTAATAATCCGCAGGGAGCCACTGGAGAGGAGCTGAAGAGCTGCAGGTTACTGACCTCTGACCTCTGACCCCTGAGTTAAACAAATTGATTTATTCTGGGATAATAAATTACAGTATCAGATCGGTGCGTAGACTGGCGTACTCACCAATACTCGATACCAAATTTTGGACAGTATTGGACACATTTCCGATACTGGTATCGGTATCGGAACAATTCTATCAATAACAACACAGAACAATGACAGATATTGATGCAGAAACCCTCACAGGTTCTGCATTTAGCATAAAACAATAAGCTCAGATCATAACATGGCAAACTGCAGCCCAACAGGCAACAACAGCTGTCAAGGGGAGACTCGTGGGTACGCATAGAACCCATTTACATTCACTGATCAGGGGCCTGTTTCACCAAAACAGAATAAAAATATCCGGGATAAGAGAGAAAGCGAGGCTTGACCTAGTCTAGTCAATTCATCCTGGTTTAATCCGTTTCACGAAGGCCAAGCCAGGCTGAGGAGGAGCGACTAGGTTGAACCAGGTGTAAGTAATTCTGATAGATGCGCGTTCACTGTTTTCCTCAATAGACCACGAGATCGATCACAGATTTACTGATGCTGAAATGACGTAAACGCGTTCCGCGTACTTTAAACCCAGCGAGAAACAGCTTTGAATGGAAGATTAGGAAGAAGTAAAACATATAATATGTAGAAAAGGAGACACGGACGTCGGCAGCTGTAATAAAACAGCGAGAAAACAAAGTGGCAGACAACAGCGGAGCGACTCAATGTGTAAGTAATCTAAAAATAGCCGATAACGTTACATTCACTCACCACTGCTGTTAACTGAAACATTATTAAACCATTGAAGGAGTTACTGTCACTTCGCTTTAAAAGTGAGAGGTGGAAGTTAATATATTATTTAGGAAATTTACCATGAAGATTAATTACAACCACTAATCCACAAAGATAGAATACGACAAGACAATACAATACAATACATATATATATATATATATATATATATATATATATATATATATAGCCATGATTAACATATTATGTTACATACATGCTTACAATATGCATTGGAATATTCACTTACTTCTCTTTCTAATTTCCTCAATGTCTTTTTATCTTCATATTCAGGTCCAAGTCCTGCACGTTTTTTTGTGGTTTTAAAAGTCAACTCTTTTTGAATAAATCACTTTTTTTCATTGATATTTGCACCTCTGCAAACTTTATTTGCTTTTTTAAGTGTGTGCTGTATGCCTACACACATCTGACAGTTTGTCAATTCTTTAAAACAAATTAATCAGCACAGCAGGAATTGTGCATGGTGTGCCCTATTACGACCATTATTCATATAGAAAGAAAGGATGAAACAAGGCTGGATGTAGCCTACATGTCATTCTAGTGGAAATACTTATTTAGTCCATAATGGGTAAGAAGTCAGTGATGTGGTGCTCATAGAAAACATCATTTTAACAGGACCCAGACACTGTACAGCCTGAGAGCAGCCTGGCATCGTAGTGAGTGTAGGACATCCACACACCATGCAGAATTAAGAAGTGATATGTGTTTTACAGAGTTCACAAATTGTCAGATGTCTGTACAGCACACACTTAACAATACATACTGAGGGGATCAGAAAGAGAAGTAAGTGATCATTTCAATATACACTGTAAGTACACACAGTAACACAATGTATTAGTTATTGCTATTTCTTTCTCCCCCAGCAGACAAGTGATCCAAGAAAAATAAAAGGTCAAAAAGCATTGTGGTATCCTCTCCCTGTTGTTTCATGAATATACAGAATCACTATATAGTTACTGGTCCAGTGAACTTTATCAGCCATTTCTAATCAATAATATATTCATCAAACCTCTAACAACAATATGAACAACAGTCTTCATAAACACAATATAACCGTAATAATGACTATCACATGAATGATTATAAAAATAAAAATGAATGATGATCACAATGTTAAAATAACAGTAATGAACTGAATAGTGGTATGTATTCAGTTGAGTACTTATTTTTATCAGCCTGCATTAAAATATGGTATTTTAATGCAGTCTGATAAAAATAAGGTAAAATACATGCATAAGATGATGGACTAACTGTAAAAAACACATTGTTTTCCGATCGGAGTGACTGCTGGCTGAACAGATAAGACACCAGGTTAAACTAAGCCTGGCTGTTAGCCTGGTCTGGAGCAGGCTAGCTGCACAGAATAAATCTCCATGGTAACTTATGTGCCACTGCTTTCGTGAAACCGAGTCAAGGCTAAACTGAGCCAGGATAACCAGAAAACCCCGGCTTAATCCCTTATCTTGGTTTGGTGAAACAGGCCTCCGGAGGTCAGAGGTCAAGGGACCCCTTTGGAAATGGACATGACAGTTTTTCCTCTCCAGAATGTATTCTTGGTACCGATGGATTCATCAGGTTTATAGTTTCATATGATACCTTCAGTCTAGCTTTAACACTGAGCCGCTAAAACCTAAAGATCACGAGCTGCATTAATGTAAACAGTGACATTCTAACAAATCTGGAGCGCTGCGTACATAAAGAGTCGACAACAAACACCCATTAAACTTCTTCTATCAGCTGTCATTTGTTGTCTGCTTTTTAACTGGGTTCTCTGGATTTATGCTGAATGATGTGCATTGATTTGAAATCAAACATTATCAACATAATACATACAAATATAATTTGTATTCCTTGTTTTTATGAGTATAAAAACAATATTCTACGTATGATAAATTGATTTTCATTTTGCATATAGAGTGTGGTAGATCATTACAAGACACAACGGCAAACAGAAAGAATAATAATTCAGTTTGTTTTTCAGAACTGGGTGAAGTGACATTACTGTAATGTGACCACACACGACTGCTGTTTAGTGAGTCTCCTTGCAGAGCACTTGGCGAGTGGCACGACCTAACAACAGATCACAACCGAGCACAACAGTGTAACTCAGTGTAACACAGAGACAGACTCCATGAATCACTGCAGGAGAATCTGCAGCGCTCCGTGCGCCCCGCCTCCCCCGTATGAAAAGGATATCAGAAGTACGAGTCTAATCCACAACCTTTTCATATCAGTAAATGTCAAAGACTCAAAGCTCCTTCTGTTGCTCAACTGCCTCCCCATAGAGAGCTTAAATTATGGGATTAATTCAGCAGGGATGCACCGATCCAACGTTACCGATAGCGATACCTGGGCTATTAGTATCGGCCGATTCCGAGTACCGATCCGATACCAGTGTCTAAGAGCGTTTTCATGTGAGGTATGATTGATTCATACTGTACCAGAGAACACTACGTCATCATCCTGTGTTTGTTTATGTTGAGATCAGCTGTTCTAGAGGCGGAGCATCAGAAAACACTTCATTCAGACTGGACAGAAACTAAATAAAACTCACCAGAACCGTCGTTGTTAGTCTTTCCAACAATCACCAACTCTGGTTTGGTTGAAATAAACTCTTATTTCACAGAGTTAGATTTGAAAATATGCACTCTGTTTCCCCCCCGCTGTCTCTCTCTCTCTCTGCCCGCTGAGCAGCTGAGCGTCTCTCGGTCTTCAGAAGCAGCAGATCATTAAATCAGCTAAATAAAATAACAAACATCGCCTACTACTGCCTACTAAGCTCCTGAGGCTGAAGCCGCCCTCGTCCAGTGGATTTATAACACCTGAAACATGCAGCAAGCTCACGCAGACCGCTGCCCGCCTCCCTCCACGCCGCTACCGGGTGAGAGAGCGAGGAGTCCAGCACGCCGTCCGTCCACATGCACGCCGTGGATGCGTGCTCGCGCTGCAGAGGGCAGAGCTGGTGCACGTCTGGAGAGTGAACCGGAGTAACGTTTAACATTTCTTTACTAATAAAAGTGATAAAAAACACTTTCATATAACGTTTGTCGTCCTTAACTACAAGGTGTAAATCCTTAGTATCCATACAATCCATTTTATATCGATATACGTTTCCTGTGAAGGACAACTTGCCGAGTAACTATCGATGTAGTTGGATGGTAGGAATATAAATCGATGTAGTATATGAATCGTTACACCTCTAACAAGTACACATATCGGAGGAGACCGGCGGCGTTGACCTTTCAAAACTACTCGCTGACTGCTGACGTTACTCGCGTTAACTCACGGTCCACTTCCGTGTTTTGGTACGGTTTCACACCTGATGCGAACCGTACCCGAGTCCACATGATCCGTACTCCAGACCACCTTTTCAAGTGGACTCCAGTACAGATCGACGAACCGTGCCCGAGTACGGTACGGAGCGTTCACACATTTTTAGGATATACTATACTTTGACTTTTTTTAATACTTTTTTTTTACATTTTTTTGACGTACTATACTATGACTTTTTTTTATGAAAAAATTCGACATACTATACTATGACTTTTTTGATGAAAATTTTCGACTTACTATACTATGACATTTTTTCATTTTCAACAGACTATACATTTTTAGGACATACTATACTTTCACTTTTTTTAATTCTTTTTTTTTATTAATTTTTTTTTTTACATTTTTTGGGACATACTGTACTTTGACTTTTTTTTTTTTTTTTTTTAATACTTTTTTTTTATTTATTTTTTTTTACATTTTTAGTACATACTATACTTTGACTTTTTTTTTTTTTTTTTTGAATACTTTTTTTTTATTTTTATTTTTTTACATTTTTAGTACATACTATACTTTGACTTTTTTTTTTTTTTTAATACTTTTTTTTAATTTTTATTTTTTTTTACATTTTTAGGACATACTTTGACTTTTTTTTTTTTTTTTTTTTTTTACATTTTTAGTACATACTATACTTTGACTTTTTTTTTTTTTTTTTAATACTTTTTTTTAATTTTTATTTTTTTTGACATTTTTAGGACATACTTTGACTTTTTTTTTTTTTTTTTTTTTTTTGACATTTTTAGTACATACTATACTTTGACTTTTTTTTTTTTTTTTTTAATACTTTTTTTTAATTTTTTTTTTTTTTTACATTTTTAGGACATACTATACTTTGACTTTTTTTTTTTTTTTTTTTTTTTACATTTTTAGTACATAATTTTGGGACCAGTGTACTCGGATCCGGGCCGGGTCTCTGATGTGAAAGCACCCTAAGTAATCAGCTGTATGCCTCACTGTGTGGAAGAGACTGGGATCATTCTGTTATGTGTGTGAGAAAACATCAGGCTGGACTTAATCATCGCTGTCTTAACGTTGTAAAACAAAATATAACAAATAAATACATTTGAACTGTATTAATATAATAAAACCTACATCAGCAACTTGGTAAGAAATCTTCAAAATTAACAGGAATTACAATTCAAGTGTAAACCAACAAATTGGAGGAAACAGGAATTAAAATTCCAGTATAATATGTACATATGGTATATAAATATAGATGTGAATTGAATAGATCGGCCCCATGGTCACAGATATCTGATCCAGCTATCTGAGTCAGTATCGGCCTGATATCTGATCCGGTATCGATGCATCCCTAAAATTTAATCGCTGATACCAACACCAGTGAAATTCCACAATTCTCGAAAAACAAAAGTAAAAGAATAAATCCCAGGTGCTTCAACATAAGGACATGGGGGACGGAAGGGTCCCCGAAATGTTTGAAATAATAACAACACATGAATAAGAATCCTGATATGATATTTTTGCCATATCACCCCTAGTTGGGCGTTAACGATGACACAACTGCTCCTCCTCAACGGCTCGCTTCTTCGTCAGCGTTGACAGGGCCGGACAGATAATTAGACCGGGTGAAGTCACTCGGGAAGAAATAGTTCCAGCAGGTGACTCCACCCAAAACCACAAACTGTCACCTTCACAGTGAGGCAGAAACTTCACAGTGAGGCAGAAACCCTCATCATGGGTGAGCTGTCAGAGCAGGACTCCGTACCGGACTACCAGATGATCCAGTTCATTCAAAGGAAGCTGCTCAACCTACGCAGGAACCAAAACCTCCTCCCTCTTCCTGCTGAGCCTCCACATCGTGTGGCTGCATGATGTGCATGATGTGCATGATGTGCATGATGTGCATGATGTGCATGATGTGCATGATGTGCATGATGTGCATGATGTGCAGGATGTGCAGGATGTGCATGATGTGCATGATGTGCATGATGTGCAGGATGTGCATGATGTGCATGATGATGCCTAGACCTTCGGCCTTGGAAGGAGGTCATTAGAAAGGTTTAAATTCCAATAGCGAGTCCTATAAAATTCTCACTTATCTTAGAATATGGATGCTAGATCCCAGGAACATATTTAGCTTTTTCAGAAAGACCGATGAAAGGAACCCTAAATGAGAGATTGAGTCAAAGCTAGTGGAACAGACGCTCAAATACAGGAAGTGATGTCACTTGCTCACGACTGGCTGCGCTCGTACCACGCAGCCAAAACAGATGATATACGGCAGAGTATATCAGTTTAAACGGGACGAACATGCTGACACATGCAGGCAGATCGACTCACATGATGAGAGCTGATGTAAACTAAATCCTGATTTAACCCTCAAGTGCATCAACAAGAAGTTACAAGGACATACACAGAGCTCAGAAGACACGGCAGCAGAGTGAGAGACAGAGTATGACTCAACAGAAAAACATCCAACACTGGTTAGCCCACGCACACCGCCGCATACCGCCGCGTACCGCCGCGTACTGCTGTGTGTTACTGCAGAGAGAGAGAGAGCAGAGTGTGTGTGTTACTGCAGAGAGAGAGAGAGCAGAGTGTGTGTGTTACTGCAGAGAGAGAGAGAGCAGAGTGTGTGTGTTACTGCAGACAGAGAGAGAGCAGAGTGTGTGTGTTACTGCAGAGAGAGAGAGAGCAGAGTGTGTGTGTTACTGCAGAGAGAGAGAGAGAGAGCAGAGTGTGTGTGTTACTGCAGAGAGAGAGAGCAGAGTGTGTGTGTTACTGCAGACAGAGAGAGAGAGCAGAGTGTGTGTGTTACTGCAGAGAGAGAGAGAGAGCAGAGTGTGTGTGTTACTGCAGAGAGAGAGAGAGCAGAGTGTGTGTGTTACTGCAGAGAGAGAGAGAGAGCAGAGTGTGTGTGTTACTGCAGAGAGAGAGAGAGCAGAGTGTGTGTGTTACTGCAGAGAGAGAGAGAGCAGAGTGTGTGTGTTACTGCAGAGAGAGAGAGAGCAGAGTGTGTGTGTTACTGCAGAGAGAGAGAGAGCAGAGTGTGTGTGTTACTGCAGAGAGAGAGAGAGCAGAGTGTGTGTGTTACTGCAGAGAGAGAGAGAGAGAGCAGAGTGTGTGTGTTACTGCAGAGAGAGAGAGAGAGAGAGAGAGAGCAGAGATGTGAGATAACAGAGCTATAAATAAAGGAGTGTTTCACATGTTCTCAGTGTTTTATCCCATCTTCTGGGTCTACATGTCTGCTGGTCCCTGTGTTAGTGATGTGAGGACTCTGTAGAGGACTCTCTGTAGAGGACTCTGTAGAGGACTCTGTAGAGGACTCTGTAGAGGACTCTCTGTAGAGGACTCTCTGTAGAGGACTCTGTAGAGGACTCTCTGTAGAGGACTCTCTGTAGAGGACTCTGTAGAGGACTCTGTAGAGGACTCTCTGTAGAGGACTCTCTGTAGAGGACTCTCTGTAGAGGACTCTGTAGAGGACTCTCTGTAGAGGACTCTCTGTAGAGGACTCTGTAGAGGACTCTCTGTAGAGGACTCTCTGTAGAGGACTCTGTAGAGGACTCTGTAGAGGACTCTCTGTAGAGGACTCTGTAGAGGACTCTCTGTAGAGGACTCTCTGTAGAGGACTCTCTGTAGAGGACTCTCTGTAGAGGACTCTGTAGAGGACTCTCTGTAGAGGACTCTCTGTAGAGGACTCTGTAGAGGACTCTCTGTAGAGGACTCTCTGTAGAGGACTCTCTGTAGAGGACTCTCTGTAGAGGACTCTGTAGAGGACTCTCTGTAGAGGACTCTCTGTAGAGGACTCACTGTAGAGGACTCTCTGTAGAGGACTCACTGTAGAGGACTCTCTGTAGAGGACTCTGTCTGTAGAGGACTCTGTCTGTAGAGGACTCTCTGTAGAGGACTCTCCGTAGAGGACTCTCCGTAGAGGACTCTCCGTAGAGGACTCACTGTAGAGGACTCACTGTAGAGGACTCTCTGTAGAGGACTCACTGTAGAGGACTCAGTGTAGAGGACTCCGTAGATGACTCTACCTGCAGGTCTAACCCAGCTCTCACATTCCCAGACTTCCACACTTGATCTGAAACAGTCAGAGATCCTCTGAGCAGCTCAGTGAGCTCTTAGTCAGAGGTCAGAGGTCAGAGGTCAGATCCAACACTCTCAGTCCCTGCTGAGAACTGAGAATATCAACGTTTCACATTCCAGCAGGTGATATCAGCGGCTCGCTCTCCTTCTGTTAACCAGCTGAGATCTCCTACAATCAGTCTGTGGTCACAAAGGAAACCTACAAGACAAACTGTTAAATACAGGGAAGCATTTAACTGAAGTCTGATCCAGCTCTCTCCTGATTCTATACTATCACCGTACCGTGGTGCTGATTCCAGAAGTATTGCGATTCCATATCACGATTTGTTGTGATTCTTGTTAACTTCTTTAACTCTAGACCATGAAGGGAAAAAGTTGAATCATACACTTCTAGAGACTTTTACTTTGTAAAATCTCTAAATGAATCCAGTAAGATTGTTTGATTTTCAGCATGTATGTAGTCAGAGACGTCCTGAAGTCAAATATATCAGGATCATTGTCAGAAAGTATTTATTACATTTATTATCCAGCAACCCAAAAATCAAAGAATAAAAACATTTCCCTCACAGATTAGTGGTATTTCCTTTTTAATTTATAAGGGACATGTAATGTTTTATACTTCTGGTGAATATAATCCAATCAATCTTATTTCCATAGATGTATTTTGTATATACAGTTCCCTTTGTTAACACCTTATTTTGAAAAGCGGACGTAGTCCCACGTGTCTACTTCCTCTAACTTCTCCAAGTCCGTCTCTAGCTCTCCCGTCAGCTCCGTTCTCTTTATCCATCCATGGTCAGCTCCATCGGGGCCGTTTCAATGCATTTAACAGAAATGTCAGTATATGGGTGCTCTACAGTTGTAGCGTCGGCCCATTTGACCACGGAGACGAGAGCGACGGCCGGCTGGACCGCACGTTACCGCGATACGATAACGTTTCCTGTCCGTGACAGAGTTAGCATGCAGCTTTAGCCGTGATGTCCAGCTCTGCTTTTCCTGCAATGTGTGAAACCCAAAGTGTTTCCATCCTTTACTGGATGTGTAGTGTTTACAACGCTGGATTTAACATGTGAGGGTGCAGGTCGTATCCACGACGACCCTCCAACGTTTTATACTTTCTGAGGTTTGTTTTGGTTGACGGATACGGAACGGATATGACGTCACGTTACTCAGACTACCACAATAAAAGCGGTAACTTCCTTCTACCTCCACATAGACTCAGATGAAGCAGATATATCGATTCTGGTGTTAAAACATCTGTTTAGAAATCGTTAAAAAAAAAAACACGATACAGAGTGAATTGATATTTTTTCCCACCCGTACCAATATCAATGACTGACTGCGTGTGAATTAACTGACAGTGGAAAGATTATATTCTATAATGACATTGTCAAAGAAACTGTGTTTAACCTCTTCAGCTCTACAGCCTGCTGGAAGGTTTGGTTCTCCTAGACAGACATAACAAGAATATCTCCACAACTACCAGCTCTATCTGCATGATCTTGGTCTCTATGGATCAGTAAGACCTCAGAGAATTCATCCCCAGTGTCAGTAACATTGTGACTGTTACTATGTCTGAGTAAACTGTGATTAACCAAAGGAAATAATGTACATTTTTATCCTCTCCTAAAATGTTTTCTAGATTAGACAGTGGATAACACCTTTATAGTAATGATGCCGTGCACAGAGACGCCACTGAATTCATTCAGCAACTCCTCCACTACAACTGAGCCAAAGCAGATATAAATAACACAAACGAGTTGGAGGTGTTGACCCGGCCTCCATATTCTCCAGATCTCGATCCAATGGAGCATCTGTGGGATGTGCTGGACCAACAAGTCCGATCCCCGGAGGCCCCCCCCCCCCCCCACACTACTTACAGGACTTAAAGGATCTGCTACTGATGCCTCCACGGGTCAGGAGGACCTACTGAAGATTAGGCAGGTGGTCATAATGTTACGGCTGATCGGTGTAAATGTTATAGTCCTACTTTACTTTATATTGGTCAGAAATGTATATTTCATGGTAGTGTTCTAAATGCAGGACAGCACACATAGAGCTGGCAGTGATGATATGTTATCACATGTTGTGATGTTCCTCTGAGGATGGACAGACAGCTACAGACCAACACTACTGACTCACAGACTGCAGAGTCACACAAGCTGAGAGCAGACTGAAGCTCCTCATGGAATGTGAGGCTGGATTATCATCATCATCATCATCATCATCATCATCATCATCATCATCATCATCATCATCATCCTCATCATCATCATCATCATGACTTCAGTGAACTTCAGCTGATTTAACACTGAAAATGGTTTAAAGAGAAAGTCAATAGTCTGATGTGTGTTTACCATCACAAGAAGTACAATAGTGGCACCGAGTTAATTTGTTATCTAACAATATAGAAACACCTCACCTACCTATTATATTATATTATATTACACCTATTATATTATATTATATTATATTATATTATATTATATTATATTAGACCTATTATATTATATTATATTACACCTATTATATTATATTATATTACACCTTTTATATTATATTATATTATATTATATTATATTATATTATATTATATTAGACCTATTATATTATATTATATTATATTAGACCTATAATATTATATTAGACCTATTATATTATATTATATTAGACCTATAATATTATATTATATTGTATTATATTATATTATATTATATTATATAATATTATATTACATTAGACCTATAGTAGGTCGGCCATGTATGTTTAATGTGTCTAAAATCCCAGCTGGAGGCAACAACACATATTCTACATCTTCCTGTGTGAAACTATAATTGATGTAGAGAGAGAGAGCAGAGTGTGTGTGTTACTGCAGAGAGAGAGAGAGAGAGAGAGCAGAGTGTGTGTGTTACTGCAGAGAGAGAGAGAGCAGAGTGTGTGTGTTACTGCAGAGAGAGAGAGAGAGCAGAGTGTGTGTGTTACTGCAGAGAGAGAGAGAGCAGAGTGTGTGTGTTACTGCAGAGAGAGAGAGAGAGCAGAGTGTGTGTGTTACTGCAGAGAGAGAGAGAGCAGAGTGTGTGTGTTACTGCAGAGAGAGAGAGAGAGAGAGAGCAGGAGATGTGAGATAACAGAGCTATAAATAAAGGAGTGTTTGACATGTTCTCAGTGTTTTATGCCATCTTCTGGGTCTACATGTCTGCTGGTCCCTGTGTTAGTGATGTGAGGACTCTGTAGAGGACTCTGTAGAGGACTCTCTGTAGAGGACTCTGTAGAGGACTCTCTGTAGAGGACTCTCTCTAGAGGACTCTGTAGAGGACTCTCTGTAGAGGACTCTCTCTAGAGGACTCTCTGTAGAGGACTCTGTAGAGGACTCTCTGTAGAGGACTCTGTAGAGGACTCTCTGTAGAGGACTCTCTGTAGAGGACTCTCTGTAGAGGACTCTCTGTAGAGGACTCTGTAGAGGACTCTCTGTAGAGGACTCTCTCTAGAGGACTCTCTGTAGAGGACTCTGTAGAGGACTCTCTGTAGAGGACTCTGTAGAGGACTCTCTCTAGAGGACTCTCTGTAGAGGACTCTCCCTGCAGGTCTAACCCAGCTCTCACATTCCCAGACTTCCACACTTGATCTGAAACAGTCAGAGATCCTCTGAGCCTCAGTGAGCTCTTAGTCAGAGGTCAGAGGTCAGAGGTCAGATCCAACACTCTCAGTCCCTGCTGAGAACTGAGAATATCAACGTTTCACATTCCAGCAGGTGATATCACCGGCTCGCTCTCCCTCTCCTTCTGTTAACCAGCTGAGATCTCCTACAATCAGTCTGTGGTCACAAAGGAAACCTACAAGACAAACTGTTAAATACAGGGAAGTATTTAACTTAAGTCTGATCCAGCTCTCTCCTGATTCTATACTATCACCGTACCGTGGTGCTGATTCCAGAAGTATTGCGATTCCATATCACGATTTGTTGTGATTCTTGTTAACTTCTTTAACTCTAGACCATGAAGGGAAAAAGTTGAATCATACACTTCTAGAGACTTTTACTTTGTAAAATCTCTAAATGAATCCAGTAAGATTGTTTGATTTTCAGCATGTATGTAGTCAGAGACGTCCTGAAGTCAAATATATCAGGATCATTGTCAGAAAGTATTTATTACATTTATTATCCAGCAACCCAAAAATCAAAGAATAAAAACATTTCCCTCACAGATTAGTGGTATTTCCTTTTTAATTTATAAGGGACATGTAATGTTTTATACTTCTGGTGAATATAATCCAATCAATCTTATTTCCATAGATGTATTTTGTATATACAGTTCCCTTTGTTAACACCTTATTTTGAAAAGCGGACGTAGTCCCACGTGACTACTTCCTCTAACTTCTCCAAGTCCGTCTCTAGCTCTCCCGTCAGCTCCTTCTCTTTATCCATCCATGGTCAGCTCCATCGGGGCCGTTTCAATGCATTTAACAGAAATGTCAGTATATGGTGCTCTACAGTTGTAGCGTCGGCCCATTTGACCACGGAGATGAGAGCGACGGCCGGCTGGACCGCACGTTACCGCGATACGATAACGTTTCCTGTCCGTGACAGAGTTAGCATGCAGCTTTAGCCGTGATGTCTAGCTCTGCTTTTCCTGCAATGTGTGAAACCCAAAGTGTTTCCATCCTTTACTGGATGTGTAGTGTTTACCACGCTGGATTTAACATGTGAGGGTGCAGGTCGTATCCACGACGACCCTCCAGCGTTTTATACTTTCTGAGGTTTGTTTTGGTTGATGGATACGGAACGGATATGACGTCACGTTACTCGGACTACCACAATAAAAGCGGTAACTTCCTTCTACCTCCACATAGACTCAGATGAAGCAGATATATCGATTCTGGTATTAAAACATCTGTTTAGAAATCGTTAAAAAAAAAAACACGATACATAGTGAATTGATATTTTTTCCCACCCGTACCAATATCAATGACTGACTGCGTGTGAATTAACTGACAGTGGAAAGATTATATTCTATAATGACATTGTCAAAGAAACTGTGTTTAACCTCTTCAGCTCTACAGCCTGCTGGAAGGTTTGGTTCTCCTAGACAGACATAACAAGAATATCTCCACAACTACCAGCTCTATCTGCATGATCTTGGTCTCTATGGATCAGTAAGACCTCAGAGAATTCATCCCCAGTGTCAGTAACATTGTGACTGTTACTATGTCTGAGTAAACTGTGATTAACCAAAGGAAATAATGTACATTTTTATCCTCTCCTAAAATGTTTTCTAGATTAGACAGTGGATAACACCTTTATAGTAAAGATGCCGTGCACAGAGACGTCACTGAATTCATTCAGCAACTCCTCCACTACAACTGAGCCAAAGCAGATATAAATAACACAAACGAGTTGGAGGTGTTGACTCTGCCTCCAGATTCTCCAGATCTCGATCCAATGGAGCATCTGTGGGATGTGCTGGACCAACAAGTCCGATCCCCGGAGGCCCCCCCCCCCCCCCACACTACTTACAGGACTTAAAGGATCTGCTACTGATGCCTCCACGGGTCAGGAGGACCTACTGAAGATTAGGCAGGTGGTCATAATGTTACGGCTGATCGGTGTAAATGTTATAGTCCTACTTTACTTTATATTGGTCAGAAATGTATATTTCATGGTAGTGTTCTAAATGCAGGACAGCACACATAGAGCTGGCAGTGATGATATGTTATCACATGTTGTGATGTTCCTCTGAGGATGGACAGACAGCTACAGACCAACACTACTGACTCACAGACTGCAGAGTCACACAAGCTGAGAGCAGACTGAAGCTCCTCATGGAATGTGAGGCTGGATTATCATCATCATCATCATCATCATCATCATCATCATCATCATCATCATCATCATCATCCTCATCATCATCATCATCATGACTTCAGTGAACTTCAGCTGATTTAACACTGAAAATGGTTTAAAGAGAAAGTCAATAGTCTGATGTGTGTTTACCATCACAAGAAGTACAATAGTGGCACCGAGTTAATTTGTTATCTAACAATATAGAAACACCTCACCTACCTATTATATTATATTATATTACACCTATTATATTATATTATATTATATTATATTATATTATATTATATTAGACCTATTATATTATATTATATTACACCTATTATATTATATTATATTACACCTTTTATATTATATTATATTATATTATATTATATTATATTATATTATATTAGACCTATTATATTATATTATATTATATTAGACCTATAATATTATATTAGACCTATTATATTATATTATATTAGACCTATAATATTATATTATATTGTATTATATTATATTATATTATATTATATAATATTATATTACATTAGACCTATAGTAGGTCGGCCATGTATGTTTAATGTGTCTAAAATCCCAGCTGGAGGCAACAACACATATTCTACATCTTCCTGTGTGAAACTATAATTGATGTATTGTAGAGAACAGACGACAGAACTTAAAGTCATGAATCGTGAGTAAACTTCCTTCCGGATGCATCATGTCTGCTGAGTTACACCAACAGAACCGAGTAAAAATAACCGAACCTCACCGAACCTCAGAGGCTCGAGGTCTGAAGCTGCAGCGCTGCGACACGGCGCTGCACAAAGTTACACAAAGTTACACAATCCACAAGAGTCAAGTAGAAAACAACAAGCAGTAAAGCTCGGTTTGTTGGAGCTGTTCGAGGCTACCTCCTCCTCACCGAGGCACCGAGGCTATCTCCTTACCTTGTTGTAGTGGAGACTTCAGGCTCTTTGTGTTTAACGCCAGCTCCGCGTTAATATCTCGGAGGAACTCTTTAACTCTTTAACTCTTCAACTCTTTAACTCTTTAACTCTGAAGAGAAGCTGCAGCGAGTTAAAGTGGAACATGTTGGCCCGGGTACAGATCCTGGTCCGGGCTGGGCGCTGGTTGCGGACTCACTGGGTCCAGGACTGAGTCCAGGACTGGGTCCATGCTGAGAGTCAGGCAGAGCCACGATGTCAAGCTGCCACACAGGGGAAACAACACATATCCGGCCATCACTTTCAAAATAAAACACAGTCTGCTGACAAACTTGTTGCGCGTATTAGCTATACCAAGGGTCAGAGGTCGGGGGTCAGCGACCTTTACTATCAAAAGAGCAGTTTGAGGTAAAAAAAAAAATCTGTCTGGAGCCGCAAAACATTTGATCATTGTGATGAAGGTAACACAGTTTATAGTCTAAGTATATAGAATATAAGTCTAATGCAGTGAGGACCAAAGTGTTAATGTACTACAGAGTATTAGGGTCATATTGAGGGAAAAAACATCTGAGATTTACAGAATAAAGTCATAATATTACAAGAAAAAAGTCATAATATTACGAGAAAAAAGTCATAATATTACGAGAAAAAAGTCGTAATATTACGAGAATAAAGTCATAACTTTATAAGAAAAAAAGTCAAAATATTATGAGAATAAAGTCATAACTTTACTAGAAAAAAGTCATAATATTACGAGAATAAAGTCATAATTTTACGAGAAAAAAGTCGTAATATTACGAGAATAAAGTCATAACTTTACGAGAAAACAGTCGTAATATTACGAGAATAAAGTCATAACTTTACGAGAAAAAAGTCGTAATATTACGAGAATAAAGTCATAACTTTACGAGAATTTAATTTGTTATATTATGAGAACAAAGTCATAATTTAACAAGAATAAAAGTCGTAATATTTCGAGAATAAAGTCATAACTTTACGAGAAAAAAAAGTCGTAATATTAAGAGAATAAAGTCATAACTTTACGGGAAAAAAGTCGTAATATTACGAGAATAAAGTCATAATTTTACAAGAAAAAAGTCGTAATATTACGAGAATAAAGTCATAACTTTACGAGAAAAAAGTCGTAATATTACGAGAATAAAGTCATAACTTTACGAGAAAAAAGTCGTAATATTACGAGAATAAAGTCATAACTTTACGAGAATTTTTTTTTTTATATTATGAGAATAAAGTCATAATTTAACAAGAATAAAAGTCGTAATATTACGAGAATAAAGTCATAACTTTACGAGAAAAAAGCCGTAATATTACGAGAATAGTCATAACTTTACGAGAATTTTTTTTTTATATTATGAGAATAAAGTCATAATTTAACAAGAAAAAAAGTCGTAATATTAGAGAATAAAGTCATAACTTTACAAGAAAAAAATCGTAATATTATGAGAATAAAGTCATAACTATACGAGAAAAAAAAGTCGTATTATTACGAGAATAAAGTCATAACTTTACAAGAAAAAAATCGTAATATCACGAGAATAAAGTCATAACTTAACAAGAAAAAAAGTCGTAATATTAGAGAATAAAGTCATAACTTTACAAGAAAAAAATCGTAATATCACGAGAATAAAGTCATAACTTAACAAGAAAAAAAGTCGTATTATTACGAGAATAAAGTCATAACTTTACAAGAAAAAAATCGTAATATCACGAGAATAAAGTCATAACTTAACAAGAAAAAAAGTCGTAATATTAGAGAATAAAGTCATAACTTTACAAGAAAAAAATCGTAATATCACGAGAATAAAGTCATAACTTTACGAGAAAAAAAGAAAATAACACGTAAAATTACTACTTCTATCTATCTTTTTTCCTCAATGTGGCCCTAATACTCCGTCGTACCATAGACCTACAACAATGATAAATAAAAATAAAATGTAAACAAAAAACAGTTATTCATTTCCATTTTTATAAATCCACAGGGAGCCACTGGAGAGGAGCTGAAGAGCTGCAAGTTGCTGACCCTGAGTTTACGGCTGATATTGTTTAACTTTATTCTGACTTCAGGTTTAATGTTTGGTTGTAGTTTACAGTAAATTAATGTTTCAAATTAAGTTTGAGTTGACTTTATTACTTCCTCTCTGTTTCAGATGGGCTGGCTATGTTTAGTTAGTTAAAATCGTCTTTACAAAATGTACTTTTGTAAATTAAAAAACAAAAGAAAACCTGTGTCTCTCTGAACTATGTGATACTCAGTGAAGTAGAGCCAGTATATTCCTACTGGAGATTATTGGGTTTAAATCTGGTAAATGAGATCATTTGTGCCACACTCAGTGTTCCGTAGCAGTTAATAAAGGAAAGGATGACCTCTAGTGGTACAAGAGGAAAAGTACACCGATCAGCCATAACATTATGACCACCTGCCTAATATTCAGTAGGTCCTCCTGACCCGTTGGACTCCACTAGACCTCTGAAGGTCTGCTGTGGTATCTGGCACCGAGCCGTCAGTAGCAGATCCTTTAAGTCCTGTAAGTTGCGAGGTGGAGCCTCCGTGGATCGGACTTGTTGGTCCAGAACATCCCACAGATGCTCCGTTGGATCGAGATCTGGAGAATCTGGAGGCCGAGTCAACTCCTCCAACTCGTTGCCAGCCACAAAATTACATATAGTGGGCAAGATTTTAATCTGTAACACCTTTATTTTTTATGGTTTTCATCACTTCCTAAATGTCCTCACATTACAATAATGTTCATATTACACATTTAGCTTTTTTAATTTCCATAATATTTTTAAGACATTTAAATTAATTTTAATCAAGCTTTTTGCATCATTGTAAATATTGATATAAAAACTTTCATCAAACGTGTTTTTACCAACTTGTCAAGTATACAAACAATACTCATTCAGAATGAATTATATTATATATGAAAGGAATTTGCAAATAACGCTGAGAAACTCATTTTCTGTTAGCTATATTGAATATTAAGTAAAAGTCTGTATTTTCAGCACAATGTCCTTAAAGGGATATTATTATAAATTTATTTTAGAAAATATTCTAAACATCTCGTAACATTACAACTATTGCTCTCGTAAAGTTATGACTTTATTCTCGTAACATTACAACTTTTGTTCTCATAAAGTTATGACTATATTCAAATAATATTACGACTTTTGTTCTCGTAAAGTTGTGACTTTATTAACATAATATTACGACTTTTGTTCTCGTAAAGTTAGGACTTTATTCACATAATATTACGACTTTTGTTCTCGTAAAGTTAGGACTTTATTGACATAATATTACAACTTTTGCTCTCGTAAAGTTATGACTTTATTCACATAATATTACAACTTTTGTTCTCGTAAAGTTATGACTTTATTCACATAATATTACGACTTTTGTTCTCGTAAAGTTATGACTTTATTTTCATGTTACGACTTTTGTTCTCGTAAAGTAATGACTTTATTTTCATGTTACGACTTTTGTTCTCGTAAAGTTATGACTTTATTCACATAATATTACAACTTTTGTTCTCGTAAAGTTATGACTTTATTTTCATAATATTACGACTTTTCTCCAATATAATTAATTTAATTAACAATATATCATTCACTGCCTTACTGGCCTCCTCTATAGTATGACATGTCAGTTGATATAAAGACGCAGGATGACATGAAGTTCATGATGGATTCAGTTTGAACACCAACTCGTTACGAGTAATACTTCCTAATAAACATGAACTTCATATAACTAAATTACAATAAATACACTTATTATGAATAAGAAAACAGTAACGCCACATTCATGTTATTCTAAACCTAACGGGGCCTTTTTCCCAAAGCTGATGGACTGTGATATATTTATACTGTATATACCCTTTTAATTAAAACATTGAACCCGTGTTCTGGAAAACCAGAAACAATAAAATATGTATTTCATTCACCTACAAGCCCTGTGTACTTCTGGCAGGTAAACACTGTGAGTAAACGTGCACGCTAGGATATAGGATAGTGAGTGATGAGAAGGATTTCAAGTTATCACATGGTGATTTTCTTTCCTCTAATTTTTATTTAGTTTAGCTTAAAAATAGAAAATGTTGTTGACACTTGTAACAATATAATACAAAACATAGAAAAATCTATTTCATTTATACCACAACATACATACAGTACATGTATACACATTCCAGTATTATATGGAAATGAAAAACATGAGTACATTTTAATGAGCACACAGAGCCACTCTTTCTACTCACATTCTGTGATGGACACAATGTCACTTTATGCTTTAAAAAACGTGCTGAATATGAGAGCTGACCCCTCCGTTGAACACCAAGTCGGTATTTTTCAAATAGGACCTCGCCTTAGACGACAGCGTCTGCTAATGTCAATCATACATTAGGCCTGTTTTGGACTTTCGTCATCCATCGCACCCTGTACTAATTCAGTTTAGTCTCGTACTGCGAATTTACGCAACGAATAGAATAATAAAATGCATCGGATTGAGTGTGCAAGGCTTCTGTTTGTAACGTTTTTTATCGGATGACGGATTAAAGAACGCTTACAAAAATACGGACTTGGTGTGCAAAGACCATAATTTAGAAGATTTAGTCGATTAATCGACTAATCGGTTGTTTTGGTCTTAGTTGACTAAGATTTATTTAATCGATTAGTCGACTAATCGGTTATTTTGGTCTTAGTTGACAAAGATTTATTTAGTCGATTAGTCGACTAATCGGTCGTTTTGGTCTTAGTCGACTAAGATTTATTTAGTCGTTTAATCGGTCGTTTTGGTCTTAGTCGACTAAGATTTATTTAGTCGATTAATCGGTCGTTTTGGTCTTAGTCGACTAAGATTTATTTAGTCGATTAGTCGACTAATTGGTCGTTTTGGTCTTAGTTGACAAAGATTTATTTAGTCGATTAGTCGACTAATCGGTTGTTTCGGTCTTAGTCGACAAAGATTTATTCAGTCGATTAGTCGACTAATCGGATGTTTTGGTCTTAGTTGACAAAGATTTATTCAGTCGACTAATCGGTTGTTTTGGTCTTAGTCGACTAAGATTTATTCAGTCGACTAATCGGATGTTTTGGTCTTAGTTGACAAAGATTTATTCAGTCGACTAATCGGATGTTTTGGTCTTAGTTGACAAAGATTTATTCAGTCGACTAATCGGTTGTTTTGGTCTTAGTCGACTAAGATTTATTTAGTCGATTAGTCGACTAATCGGTCGTTTTGGTCTTAGTTGACAAAGATTTATTTAGTCGATTAATCGGATGTTTTGGTCTTAGTTGACAAAGATTTATTCAGTCGATTAGTCGACTAATCGGTCGTTTTGGTCTTAGTCGACTAAGATTTATTTAGTCGATTAGTCGACTAATCGGTCGTTTTGGTCTTAATCAACTAAGATTTATTTAGTCGATTAGTTGACTAATCAGTCGTTTTGGTCTTAGTTGACCAAGATTTATTTAGTCGATTAGTCGACTAATCGATCGTTTTGGTCTTAGTCGACTAAGATTTATTTAGTCGATTAATTGGTCGTTTTGGTCTTAGTCGACTAAGATTTATTTAGTCGATTAGTCGACTAATCGGTTGTTTTGGTCTTAGTTGACAAAGATTTATTCAGTCGACTAATCGGTTGTTTTGGTCTTAGTCAACTAAGATTTATTTAGTCGATTAATCGGTCGTTTTGGTCTTAGTCGACTAAGATTTATTTAGTCGATTGGTCGACTAATCGGTCGTTTTGGTCTTAGTTGACAAAGATTTATTCAGTCGATTAGTCGACTAATCGGTCGTTTTGGTCTTAGTCGACTAAGATTTATTTAGTCGATTAGTCGACTAATCGGTCGTTTTGGTCTTAGTTGACTAAGGTTTATTTAGTCGATTAATCGGATGCTTTGGTCTTAGTTGACAAAGATTTATTCAGTCGATTAGTCGACTAATCGGTCGTTTTGGTCTTAGTCGACTAAGATTTATTTAGTCGATTAGTCGACTAATCGGTCGTTTTGGTCTTAGTCGACTAAGATTTATTTAGTCGATTAGTCGACTAATCGGTCGTTTTGGTCTTAGTCGACTAAGATTTATTTAGTTGATTAGTCGATTTTTATGCTTTTTTCTTGCCGAATGACTTATTTCCAAGACATTTATGAGCACATCTCTGGTAAACCTAAGATTTAAACCGTGTTAATCCACTAAGAATCTCTTTGGTCGAGGACAGCTCTACTGCATATATAATAATGAAGTCAATGAGGCCAAATATCTGACAAATCAGAAACCTCATGTGTAGTGTTTGACAGTCTGTACCTACTGTTAACCAGGAAATATATACATTTATATATTACATTTACTAACTCTGTTGGCCTTGTGTGTCACCATAAGGAAGAAAAAACAAGCTAAATGAGAGCGTAATCTGATGAAGGCTTGTTCATTCACAACAGCAGGTAGCGGGCGAGGCCCCCCCCTCGAAGCTCCCGCAGGCGGTGGCAGTGTCGGAGCATGTTCAGAATCCCTTGAAACCGTTTGTCCGTCTTCATCTGAGTAAATTCACGAATGTCATCCTCCACCACAAAAAACTGACCTGAAAGACATTTCAACAAAACAGTGAGACCAGCGGGTCACTTTGATCCGTCACCAACGGGCTGCTCCAGGGAACAAAAATAAATGACTTGATAAATAAATAAATGTCATTAAATGTAGCAAAATAATATTAAAAATAAATGAATCAATTTATTGATAAAATGTGACATTGATATTTCTGTTTTAATTTGCTTCTATAATTATTTATCTCTGTATTAATTCCCTTATTTATTTTGCATCATCTTTTGAGGCAGAAATTCACAAAGAAATAAATAAGTTTGGGGAAATAAATACAAGGTGAAAATGCAAATGGGAAATTGTTCATAAATAAATGCATAAATAAATACATACATTTATAAATAAATGCAAAAATAAATATAGAAAAAAAATGCAAAAATCAAATAAATAATTTAAAATTAATAAAAAAAAAATACATAAATAAATAGGGAAAAATAAACAGAAGAGTAAATAAATAAAGGGATTAATACAAAGATAAATAAATAAAGAAGCAAATTAAAACAGAATTATAAATGTATTTCACATTTGATCAATTAATGGCTACATTTATTTTTAAACATTATTTTTTGCTATATTTAATGACATTTATTTATTTATTGAGTCAATTGTTTATTTTTGATTTTGGTAGGTTCGTCCTCCATAAGAAAACCTGCTTCTTGGAACAAAACACAGTGATGGCTCGGACTCCTACTGATGCGTGGTTTTAAAATATATACCGTATATAAAATTAGTCTCCAAAATCTTGTTCTGATATTATTTATCTTTTGAAAAAGGTCAGTGTGCTGTTCCTCTACTTCCTTCCACAGGGAAAAAGAAAAGAGTTTTTACTAGGGCTGTCAATCGATTAAAATATTTAATCGGGATTAATCGCATGATTGTCTATCACTTGAATTACAATAAGGTGAAAGGTTATTATGGGATTTTTGTTATTAAGTTGCCTACTGAAGCTTTAATATTAATATACAGGCCGTGTGGGCTAAAACACACTAGAAGCCTAATTCTCCTTTACAATAATTCACTACATGTTTACAACCAGGCAGGCAGACTCATTAAAATATGCAGTAAATGTCCCATCAGAACTCATTCAGGTTAGAACTTAGAGCATTGATCAGACAATATAATATCATCTTATCAAATGGTCCTACTAAATGCATAATCCAAACATACTGATCATGATTTGTGAAACTGCTCGTCGGAGTACCTTTGGTATCTTTTGTCTCCTGGTTCTTGAAGCGCTGGTGCAGCTTGCGTGCGTGATTGTTGAGAGTTTTCACCGGCTGATGGAGGATCTTGTACTTGGCCGATACGGCCGCGTTAACGCTCTGCACCGCAGCGTTGAGTTGATGATATGAAACACGTCCTTTCATATACCTGAGCGGGACACAATGATCATCTTAAGAGAACATACATCTTAAAAAGACACTTTCATCTCTTGGCAAAACATGAAATGATCTTTAACATGCTATCCACTAAGGCTGAGACGATTCACCGACAGAATCTACTGGTTCGATACTATCACCATACCTGGGTGCTGATTCAATATGCATCACGATTTCTAAGTATTGAGATTCGATATTATGATTTATTGTGATTGTTGTTAACTTCTTTAACTCTAGACCATGAAGGGAAAAAGTTGAATCATACACTTCTAGGGACTTTTACTTTGGAAAACCTCTAAATGAATCCAGTAAGATTGTTTGATTTTCAGCATGTATGTAGTCAGAGACGTCCTGAAGTCAAATATATCAGGATCATTGTCAGACATTATTTATTACATTTTTGCCAGCAACCCAAAAATCAAAGAATAAAGATATTTCTCTCCCAGATTAGTGGTATTTTCTTTTTAATTCATAAGGGACATGTAATGTTTTATACTTCTGGTGAATATAATCCAATCAATCTTATTTCCATAGATGTATTTTGTATATACAGTTCCCTTTGTTAACACCTTATTTTGAAAAGCGGACGTAGTCCCACGTGTCTACTTCCTCTAACTTCTCCAAGTCCGTCTCTAGCTCTCCCGTCAGCTCCTTCTCTTTATCCATCCATGGTCAGCTCCATCGGGGCCGTTTCAATGCATTTAACAGAAATGTCAGTATATGGGTGCTCTACAGTTGTAGCGTCGGCCCATTTGACCACGGAGACGAGAGCGACGGCCGGCTGGACCGCACGTTACCGCGATACGATAAGGTTTCCTGTCCGTGACAGAGTTAGCATGCAGCTTTAGCCGTGATGTCTAGCTCTGCTTTTCCTGCAATGTGTGAAACCCAAAGTGTTTCCATCCTTTACTGGATGTGTAGTGTTTACCACGCTGGATTTAACATGTGAGGGTGCAGGTCGTATCCACGACGACCCTCCAGCGTTTTATAATTTCTGAGGTTTGTTTTGGTTGATGGATACGGAACGGATATGACCTCACGTTACTCAGACTACCACAATAAAAGCGGTAACTTCCTTCTACCTCCACATAGACTCAGATGAAGCAGATATATCGATTCTGGTAATTAAAAAAAATCTATTTCAAAATCATAAAATAAAATTTTTAAATCGCGATGCATAGTTGAATTGATTCCCCCCCCACCCCTATGAACAATATCACTCCTCATATCATATCATGTTGGATATTAGTACTTACTGAGGGATGGTCTCAAACTCTGGAATAGTGATGACCATAATCTCCCTGACGAAGCTCTTGTTGGTCTTTTTCAGAGTTTCCTGCTGGACTGGCTGAACGTCCGCTGCTTCATTCTGCTTCATTACAGGTTCACTTCCACTGAGAGATCAGGGGAACATTAGAGGCATCAGTCAGTCATAGGAGGTGAAGCTGGTTTTCTATTAGCATGCTACTGAACGGTTTGGTACCTGAATACTCAAAAACACACAAAAAAACTGAAAGAATCTGGGTCTGAGCTCTGCGTTACACTTAATATGACGGGTTATTTACTTCATTTACTTGAGACTAAGTCTAACCCGAATGCTTCCAAGATTTGACCGCTGCCATGGTAACCGACATCCAAATCAGTATTCGAATGCATCGTGTAAATAGCACATAAAATAAGGAAAAGTAACCCCACATTACGAGGCGTCCCAGACGCGGCGTCGGTTGTCGTGTACTAAGACACACTACACGAAATAAAACCATCGATTGTCGCAAACGACGCTCATCGATCGTTCCCGATCCCATTCGACACCCTACGACAGTATGATAATAATACACTTCCTGTTCCCAGTCTGATAGTCTGTAGATATGTAGCCTATGGATCAGATATATTTTAATAAAACACAGTTGTACCAACAGGATACAGCAGAGCACAGAAGCTGTTTCCATGCTGCGAGGCGTCTACCTGTCTGTTCACCTGAGGAGCTCAGAGACCAGCTGATCCCAGCAGGACGTCAGTACAGTAGTTGGTCCTTCATGTGGTCCAGGACACATTCACTACACACTGCTGAAAGAATGTGTTCATATCACACCTGTACTCAGAGCCGTCCACTTGGTTTGAAATCAAACCAGGATGCATGTTCATACCAGGGCTGAACAGGGCCTTATTTTATATGTTGGGAAAGGCTACAGTAAATTTATTTACTCATTTGTTTATGGGCCTAAATCTGAACCATCGCTGTAATTTATTTGATGCGATTATCACACATTTTGTTGCCGTATTTGTTTCAATAAAAAGGAAAATCCTTGAAGTCCGACTTTTGTCCTCATCTCTCATTAGACAATAACAGCAAAGTTAAAGATTGGGTCGACAATGTTGGAGAGCTAGCATAATGTGAAAGTAGCATCGCCTCAGGAGCTCCGTCTAAACCCCCCCCTCCCTTCGTTATTATCATTTTGGCCATAGCTGTGCAGCCCGAGTCGGTAGCTAGTGTTCTACTGAAAAGCATCAAGCATCATATACAGTGTGTGTCCTCACTTTGCTGGGCCTTTCTTCCTGGGCATGTGTGCAGGTATGTTGTCCTTAAAGTGCTGGAGATCCTCCAAATCCTTCCGGGATGACTCCTCAAGTTCCTGAAAACACAATCAAACATCTTTTGTCATTAATTATGTTTGAGGTCATTTAGAAAACATTAACAGATTTTGTCCACCAGAGAACGCTGACGAGTTTATTTCACATTCCAAAATGTCCTGTTCTCTACTTTCTTTGTCACAATTCTTTAATAACCACAAATTCATCTGTTATATTAAAAGTGCAAAAAATTAATGTTGACTAATATGTGGTTAAAGATCCAGTTCTAGTTGGGTTCTAACTTATGCAGCAGTAGAAACAAACTAATTATGCCTATTATAATATGCTTATTATAATAATAATTATGCCTGGTGGACCACTGGATGAATGTGACTGTAAAGCTGCTGCATGACGTGTTGATTCGACACCAGCATCAGCTGCACAAACTACAGTTTACCTTCAGATGCTTTAGTTGCTCTTTCTGTTGACCAACACATTTCTCTAACTCCTCCAGAAGTCTCTCAAGTGCAAAGAGTTCTTGTCCAAGTTTCTTTCTTTCAGGCAACTCTAAATGTGGAGAGGGAAAAGAACACAAATGATGCATATCTGACACACTACTTTAGCTGCGCGTAACAAAGAAAACACAATGATACCAGTCTCACATAAATAACTGTCATACCAACAGCCGACAGATCCAGCATGCACTGTATGGACGAGATCCTGTCGTGAACGTGGCGGCTGATTTCCTCCAGCTCACTCATTTCGCTGAGAAAGGGGGGACACATTCACATTCAACTCATTAAAAACAACACTTCACACATCAGAAAGAGTTTCGTGGATAAAATAGACGAGGAGAACTTTAACTTTAGTAGGGCTAACCCAAATGCTGCGAAGCTTCGCCCGTTGCCATGGTAACCAACCTCCAAATCACTATTCAAATGCTTCCTTTTAGTATGTAATAATAATAATGCATAAATCCCCGAATAGCCCACAAATAAGGAATAATCCCACAACATTATTTATTATTCATATTCAACATTAAAGAGATAAAATCGAATATAATAAAGTGAAATAAAATAAAAAATAAGATAACATAAGTACAGCAGTGAAGTGACAGTGTGCCAAAGTGCAAATAGTGCAAGAGTACTGAGTATAGTAGTGTATATTATAGTGTATGATACAGTGGTGTAATGCAACAGTACAATAGTAGTATAGCTGTATAATATGATAATAATAATAATAATACAACAAGATGTAAGATATGCTATGAGAAGATATATCATAATAATATTATATAGGCATAGCTAACAGCTCGCAGCTAACTGCTAACAGCTCGCAGCTAACAGCTAGCAGCTAACAGCTCGCAGCTAACAGCTAGCAGCTAACTGCTAACAGCTAGCAGCTCGCAGCTAACAGCTAGCAGCTCGCAGCTAACAGCTAACAGCTAACAGCTAGCAGCTAACAGCTCGCAGCTAACTGCTAGCAGCTAGCAG
Source organism: Sebastolobus alascanus (assembly GCA_916701645.2). Lineage (NCBI taxonomy): Eukaryota > Metazoa > Chordata > Actinopteri > Perciformes > Sebastidae > Sebastolobus > Sebastolobus alascanus. The sequence continues at coordinate 743,771 of CAKAOJ020000235.1, forward strand.
CTAACAGCTCGCGGCTCACAGCTAGCAGCTAGCAGCTAACAGCTCGCAGCTAACAGCTAACAGCTAACTGCTAACAGCTAACAGCTCCTCTTAAGGTTATCTTAGGGCTAATAACAGGCAGCGTTACTGTAGCAGCATATGAAGGACTGAGACTCCACCCGGCTCACTGTCTCCGTGTATATAACACCGTAAACCTTAAACCGGGTTAAACTAGGGTAACTTACACAGAGCTGTGTTCTCCCGGGTTCAGTTCAAATGTAGACCAGAGACGTGACGTCAGCGCGCAGGCGCTCTTCTTCTTCTTCTTCTTCTTCTTCTGCTTCTGTATTTCCGGCAGACAGACCAGAGGCCTGGCGGCACATTGCTGCCTCCACAGGTCGGGGTTATGTTGTCAACCTATTCCTAAAAAAGTTATTTTTAACTCCGGTGTCCTCCGGTGTCCTCCGGTGCTCCTAACGGCATCTGCAGGATTTCACAGACTGGAGGAAAACAACCAATCAGAGCTGATCTGGAGTCTGCCATCTCTGAGCAGCTGTCAATCACTCACCAACTCCGATCAAACGGTCAAACTAGGCAGCGTTGATCAGATATGAATCAATATTCTGTTACTGTAATGACTATTTCTCTCCTCAGATGTTCTCAGAATCATCTTGTAGTTACTGTTTATCTGTAAAATGAGAAAGTTTGTGACCCGGCAGCCATGTTGAGATCTGTTGAGGAAATACCAAGCACCGCCCACCAGCCGGAGCACAGCCAATAGGAACGCTCTCTCTCTCTGAAATGACCTGTGATTGGTCAAAGTCTCCCGTCACAGACTAGATTTTTCTAAAGCCTGAAAACAGAGACATGAGGAGGAGCAGAAGTCTAGTTTTCTCTCAGAACACTTGAATTACAATATGCTGAAAGGTTATTATGGGATTTTTGCCCAATGATGCCAAAAATATGAAGCTTTAACGCTGCCTTTACATTAAATGTTCACCATCTTCTTCTCCTCTCAGGTTTTATGTTGTGTGAAGGAAGAACATCAACATGAACCTTCATTATCTGGGAAACGGGACCGTGATGCTGAACTTCATCTTCCAGAAAGAGCTCTTCTTCCTCCCACAATGCTTTGCAGTTAAGGTATGAGATAGTTGGTGGTGTCTCAGTGTCCGTCCATGCATTTTCAGTTAATCCCATTTCTTAATGCATGTTAGGAATGATCATGCCTGTAGACGTCATGATGTCTTTGTGAGTGAACATCTTAGAATAATATCTGAGGAGTGAACACAAAAGTTGAAGGTCTGATACTCGTCTGAAGGTAAATATGGGATGGTTTTAATGGAGGTTTGGAGCTGTGTGGTATCTTCACACAACACATTTTCTTTGTGGTATTTCTTCAGGCCCTGGCCCTTCACAGACGTCCAGATTTACGAGTAGCTGATCAACAGCTGTGCAGATAATTCCTTCTACGAGAGCTGTGAATCAGAGATGCTCATTCCTCCAAGTCCATTAATCTCTGCAGTCATCAGATCCGTCATTTGAGTCCAGAAGAATCATAAAACAGATTCCTTAATATTTGACATCTTAGAGGATTTATTGTAAATTTGAATGCTATATTCTCATAAGACATTTTCTCCTTTACTATCATTTTTTTATTGCATTTTGCTAGCAGCTTCCTGTTCGCATTAGTTTCATCGAGGAATGCAAAAAGTGATCAAGAAGCTACTTTGATGGATGTGTTTAAACTTATCTCCTCTGGTCTACTTAGCAACAATCCAAGCCAGTCCCCAGACTTCAAGTCTTCATGATATAAACCTCTGAGCTTTGATTCAGAACAAAGTTTTGTTAACTTGTGTTCCTCAGCTGTGGAACCATTTCAGAACTTATACAACCTAAAGTGATGCCATGCGTAACTATAGTGGTTTGGATGCAAAAAATAAAGCGACGCCAAGGGGCGTGACGAAGAGAGAACGTAATGGAATAAGGCATCTAGCTAGCAGTGTAGTGAAGGCAGTAATCCTCTGCATGCATGGAAAGGCTGTCCTGCACCGGGATTACAAATATAGCTGTGATGGGGTTAAGATCTACGGGAATATGAAATACATTTTTGATAAGTGTTGAATATTTCTGTCCAATAGTCAGTTAACCTGGGCAGACCCACAGTATATGGAAAAGGTTGGCAGGTGATTGTTTACATCTATAACAGGCATCGCTTAAGTTTGGGAATATTTTGGCCAACCTAGCGTTTGTGTGATGAGCTCTGTGAAGGATATTACATCGCAGAAGGCCATGCTGTGCACAAATAGAGGAGGAATGTTTCCATTTATCATCAGACAGTCCCGTTCCCAAGTCATCCTCTCATGGTCTTTTACGATCTGCACAGACATGAGGATTAAGAGACCATAAATAGTTGAGATGAGATATCTTCGACTGAAATCAAATTTCAAAAGGCCGTCAATTTTAGATTCAGGAGGGCGACTGAGGAAATGAGAATATTGCTTCTGCAAAAAGAGCCTAACATTAAAAAAAAGGGCCACATTTCAGTGATATTTCAGCAAAAAACGTTTCTGGGAGTTTGTGGGAGAAAACAACAGTTTAACCCTCTGAGAACCGGGATCTTTACGGACTTCACTGTCTTTCAGAGGCTGTAGCAGGTTCAGTTCTAGAGCTGCAGAGAAGGTTCAGATGTCATATGAAACTAAAAAACCTGAGGATCCCATGAACTGTGTCATGTTAGCTTGTTGAGAAGGAGGCTAGATAACACTCCAAACTTAGGCTAAATTTTGATGAGGAAAAACTGTCATGTCCATTTTCAAAGGGGTCCCTTGACCTCTGACCTCCAGATATGTGAATGTAAATGGGTTTTATGGGTACCCACGAGTCTCCCCTTTACAGACATGCCCACTTTATGATAATCACATGCAGTTTGGGGCAAAAACCATACCGTTTTTTTAATGTAGTATAAATGTGTTATTTTCACCTATTCTAAAAATACTGTGTTTGAATATTTCTGCATACTGGGGTCCATAAACAGTGTTGGAATTACATAGATTGTGTATCACTGTAAAGCTGAGACTCTGGTGGATCCAATGAGCCAAACTGTATTCATGTGTGATGATGTTAGTCCCCATAGGAGACATTTCATTGACCTCACTGTATAAAATTACCTGTGGTGACCTCTAGGATAATCACAGCCTCATGAAACTTTACAGCCACAAACTAGAGACCTAGAGCATTCAGAGGATGGATGGATCAAACTAGAGACCTAGAGCGTTCAGAGGATGGATGGATCAAACTAGAGATCTAGAGCATTCAGAGGATGGATGGATCAAACTAGAGATCTAGAGCATTCAGAGGATGGATGGATCAAACTAGAGACCTAGAGCATTCAGAGGATGGATGGATCAAACTAGAGACCTAGAGCATTCAGAGGATGGATGGATCAAACTAGAGACCTAGAGCATTCAGAGGATGGATGGCTTTCCTAGCTAGATTGACAATAAGGGGGTTTCTGAGCAGTTTACACAACACAAGTTCTCACCATCCAATCACAGACAAATACAATTCTTGCAGAAATCTCCAAATGTCAAAAGTTTTTGATCCCAAATCACAGCATGGCTTTTTCTCTGGTGTTCCTCGAGGTCTTGGTGTCTTAATGTGGTATTTTGGAGGGATTATTGATCATTTTGATCAATACTCCAGTGGTAAAAAATTGTTAAATTTAGCACCAAATCTGAGTAACAAATGGTATCATTCCAGAAATTGCTGCAACAACTTATGAGACATAATAGAGCATGGGGATGGCTATCAGATACTATTTTAATTATTTAATTAATTCATGTTTATTTCTGATTTATGACTAAAACAGCAGCATTTCAGATTAATCTCCAGGTTCCCAGCTTTCAGATGATGTGCACCACTTCTATGTAACATCTACTGTTGACCTGCTATCTCCCCCTAAAGAAGACTAAAACAGGTCTTTTGTGGGTCTCAGAGGGTTAAAGCTAGTTCAGTGATGAAAAGGAGAGTTTTCATTAAAATGAGCTCAGAATGAAAATATGATGAAGACATGACAGCTTATTCATATTTATCCAGTTTTGAATGTTTCTTGTGGAGAAACACGTTTCTGGGAGAAACAGTGTGCAGTGAAAGAAGCCCTATTTAAATCACAATCACTGACAGGAAGTTAAGAGGCAATCTCAAAGTTAAATAAACGTTCTATGCCACTAACATTTATAACATTCAGTATTATAAGTTGCTCTATATATATATATTTCAGACCCATGAGATTAGGTCATATCTGCAGAAGACCAGGCGGTAACCTCCAGTACTGGTGCGGTTCAGTCATGGTGACTGTGTCCACATCTTATACAGTCTCTGCAGAAGACCCACAAAAATGTATAAAAGAAACAACTTGTATCACAAAGAAGTACATCTTATTTCTGCCACAGAAAGAGAACATCTGTGGAAGTCATTGAACTGCTGTAACATAACGTCCTTTAGAAGTGTGTAAATGTTTGACCGCAACTCTACCATGACGGAGTATTATCAATAAACGGATATTTGAGAACGGGCTGATTCTTATCCTAACCCCATCTACCACAATTCATTTTTGTATGAGTATAAATGAGGATGGCCTCCATTTTCCTTTTTTTACCCCAAGAATAAAAAGACTCTTCAGCTTGGCCAGTCCAAATACTGGATTTTAGGTTCTCAACCAACAGTCTGGTCCATTGGCAACCATCAGGGTTGAACCACATTCAGAACTGGTTTGTGAACAGACCAAAACCAGCTTCCATGCAGTTGCAATTGTCCAGATCCTAGTAAGTTTAAAATAGCCGTGCACATATCTGCCCAAATACCAATTAACTAGACCAAAGAGAGCTAAATGTGTGGTCTTTCCAGAGGGGAAAAAAAACCAAACTACTGAACATGCAGTTATGAGTCTTGAAGTCGTAAATGAATATGCTGTGGTTGTGTACCATTTCTATGACCAGAAATGTGTACTAATGTTGTAACTTCACAAGTTTAGTATCATGCATGGATTACCCTGCCAGCCTAGTACTGGCACCTTTAGAGACATGACCCAAGAACGTTGGGAGCAAACACAAGAAAGGATTTTTTAGACACAGAGATGTTCTGAAAGCAGTTTATTGGCATCAGATGATGTAGTTGGAACAAGACCTGCAAAATCAAAGACATTGAGTCAGTTGGTTGATAGAAATCAGAATCCTAGATATTTGATGAGGTATTGATTGAACCGAGTCTTACCATCTTTAGACGGCTCCTTTGGTTGGAGCGTTAGAAGTTCTGCTGATGGGTCTGGGTACTAGCATGCGTTGGAAAACGGGCTCTCCTGGGGTGTAGCGGGTTTGAGCAAATACTGCTCTTCCTCGCTGGTAGCTTGAACGAGAGCTGAAGGAGTAGACTGGCTCCAGATCAGACACGTCACTGAAGACTGGCTCAGGGTCATCACCAGCATCGTAGCCATTAGCAGAACCAGAGGTCCAGCTGTCCCCTACATAAGCACTACCTGAGCTACCATAGTTTCCACCTGGAGCGCCGTCATCATACCCATACCTTGCATAAACGAGCCCATATTCACTGTCCTCAGGGCTGTTATAGGGTTCGTCCTCAGAATTAGCATAGCCACCATCAAACCCATTATCCACAGCCACGTCGGTGCTGCCGTCACTGCCGGGTCCAGCACTTGAAAGGTCATCTTGAGGAGCAGGAAGTTCAGCAGCTTCAGAGCTTGGGTTGGGTGGACGTGGTGGAGGGAAGCTGCTGTCTGGGTCAGAACTCACACCGAGTCCACTGAACCAAGTCCCAGAAGAAAATGGCTGCTGCCTGAAGCTCGTGGCAGCACCGTTTGCACCGCGTCCTGGGGACAGAAAAACAGAGTACCTGGTAACAAACAGTCATTTTAAGGCTGTTCAGTAGTTGACAGAGCTCTCAACTCTATAGTAAACTTAATTAGACCAGCTTACCCTTTCCCACAGGAACACAGGTGATGCTTCCAATCAGCAGACATGAAATCAACAACACCCTGTTGATACAGTTCAGTTTTAGATCAGGGTTTAACTTTAACAACTTAAGCCAGTAATTAAAATACTTACCTCATTCTGCAGTTAAATGGGTCAATTCTGGACAGAGTTAACACTGATTTGTGACCTGTCCCCAAGACATTGCAAAATGGGAAGGTTCTGGTTAGCAATGCTGTTGCACCCATAATGACAATTAAAGCATTGTAGCTGAACCAATAAACCAGTTCTTACCTGCTAACACACCCTGCAGCTCTTCCCAAGGATCTCTTCCTTGTAGTTACTGTTTAGCTGTAGAATGAGAAAGTTTGTGACGCGGCAGCCATTGTGAAATCTGTTGAAGGAAGCCAAGTTCTGGTCACATGACAAGAGAACAGCCAATAGGAACGCTCTCTCTCCCTGAAATGACCTGTGATTGGTCAAAGTCTCCCGTCACAGACTAGATGTTCTAAAGCCTGAAAACAGAGCCATGAGGAGGAGCAGAAGTCTAGTTTTCTCTCAGAATTACAATATGCTGAAAGGTTATTATGGGATTTTTGCCCAATGATGTCAAAAACATTCTGCCTACTGCACCTTTAATACATGAATGGTATTTATTACACTATTTCTGTTATTTGTCAAAACTATAGATCAGAAACAAGGTAATAGGCTGTTAAAGAGCAACTTGCAGGTTGATTCTAAGCATTACATATGAAAATACATATTTTTTTAAGGACCATATATCTCGACAAGGGAGGAAGTAACTAGGTTATTTATACTATATTTGTGGGTAGGCCTATAGGTTTTTAATGTGAAATGGTACCGGAGTGACATATTTTGTCTAGTTGTAGTTTTACTTTAGTACAGTTTGACATATACATAGTTTAACTGAACCACATGCATTACATGCTTCTCAAATGTATCTTTGAATATAAAAAGCTCAGTGCATTATTAAGTTGACAGCCCACTGACAGAGTTATACCAATCAGTGACAGATGATGATCATGACGAAATTGACTGGGTTGCAAATGCATGCACAGAACTGATCTAAATAGGTCACAGCTGCATTTCTAAACCTGGGTTTGTGTACACGTCTGAAAACAGCTGCGATAAGATCTTGTGAACATCAGGCTATCTCCATCACTTCAGTCTGCATTTGCATAAAGGGGGGGAACTGACTCATGGTAACCTTATCCTGGAGGAGGCAGAAACCAATATGGTGTTTTGTGTTTGTATTTATAATCCCACAGCCCTCTGACTAAAAACAGTTTTACTAACAAAACCTTCAACTTTGACTTTTTATGCCAAACATAATAAACATATGAATTACAGATAAAGGGAGACAGTTTTGGTTAATTTTGCCCAGATTTTGAGCTTATGAAACATGAAACCTCACTGTCTAGTTACCTCAGCCAAGGCCGAAGGCCTAGGAAGGAGGTTATGTTTTCCCCGACGTTGGTTTGTTGGTTTGTTGGTTTGTTGTTTTGTTGGTTTGTTGGTTAGTTTGTTGTTTTGTTGGTTTGTTGGTTTGTTGTTTTGTTGGTTTGTTTGTTGGTTTGTTGTTTTGTTGGTTTGTTGTTTTGTTGGTTTGTTGGTTGGTTTGTTGTTTTGTTGGTTTGTTGGTTTGTTTGTTGTTTTGTTGGTTTGTTGGTTTGTTGGTTGGTTTGTTGGTTTGTTGGTTTTTTTGTTGTTTGTTGGTTTGTTGGTTTGTTGGTTAGTTTGTTGGTTTGTTGGTTTGTTGGTTTGTTTGTTTGTTGGTTTGTTGGTTTGTTGGTTGGTTTGTTGGTTTGTTTGTTGTTTTGTTGGTTTGTTGGTTTGTTGGTTGGTTTGTTGGTTTGTTTATTGTTTTGTTGGATTGTTGGTTTGTTTGTTGGTTTGTTGGTTTGTTGGTTTGTTGGTTGGTTTGTTGGTTTGTTTGTTGTTTTGTTGGTTTGTTTGTTGTTTTGTTGTTTTGATGGTTTGTTTGTTGTTTTGTTGGTTTGTTGGTTAGTTTGTTGTTTTGTTGGTTTGTTTGTTGGTTTGTTGGTTGGTTTGTTGGTTGGTTTGCTGGTTTGTTTGTTGGTTTGTTGGTTTGTTGGTTGGTTTGTTGGTTTGTTATTTTGTTGGTTTGTTGGTTTGTTATTTTGTTGGTTTGTTGGTTTGTTGGTTGTTTTGTTGGTTTGTTGGTTTGTTTGTTGGTTTGTTGGTTTGTTGGTTTGTTGGTTTGTTGGTTGGTTTGTTGGTTTGTTGGTTTTTTTGTTGTTTGTTGGTTTGTTGGTTTGTTGGTTAGTTTGTTGGTTTGTTGGTTTGTTGGTTTGTTTGTTTGTTGGTTTGTTGGTTTGTTGGTTGGTTTGTTGGTTTGTTTGTTGTTTTGTTGGTTTGTTGGTTTGTTGGTTGGTTTGTTGGTTTGTTTATTGTTTTGTTGGATTGTTGGTTTGTTTGTTGGTTTGTTGGTTTGTTGGTTTGTTGGTTGGTTTGTTGGTTTGTTTGTTGTTTTGTTGGTTTGTTTGTTGTTTTGTTGTTTTGATGGTTTGTTTGTTGTTTTGTTGGTTTGTTGGTTAGTTTGTTGTTTTGTTGGTTTGTTTGTTGGTTTGTTGGTTGGTTTGTTGGTTGGTTTGCTGGTTTGTTTGTTGGTTTGTTGGTTTGTTGGTTGGTTTGTTGGTTTGTTATTTTGTTGGTTTGTTGGTTTGTTATTTTGTTGGTTTGTTGGTTTGTTGGTTGTTTTGTTGGTTTGTTGGTGTGTTTG